>PVKS010002047.1:104940-125758 GCA_004027875.1 Aplodontia rufa | reverse complement strand
AAAAAAAAAAAAAAAAAAAAAAAAAATACACCAAGGAAAGAAAACTATAAACCAATATCCCTGATGAAAATAGATGCAAAAATCTTTAATAAAATATTAGCAATCTGCATTTAAAAACACATAAAGAAGATTGTAAACCATGGTCAAGTTGGTTTTATCACAGTGATTTACGGCTGGTTCAACATATATGAATCAATAATACATTTTGGAGCTACATAGTTAAATGAATAGTGCTAAATCTACTTGATGGATCACTTCTATTGCCAACAATATTATTATGAAATATCTCTTGATTTTACTTATCTTTTGCTTTATAACAAATGATACCCAAAATTGAGCAGCTTAAAGCAATAAACATTTATTTCCACCATTTCTGAGCATCAGAAATCCAAGACATTTTAACTAGGTGATTCTGGACTCAGGATCTCATGACATTATAGTCAAGACATTTGCCAGAGCTGCAGTAAAGAGAAAGTTTGGGTGTGAAGAATTTGCTTGTTGGTGGCTCATCCACATGGCTTTTGGTTAGGCACCTCAGTTCCTTCCTGGCTGTTCACAGGATACATCAGTTTCTCACCAACTAGACCTCTCTCGAGTTTTTTCCATCGTGTTCATGACATGGCAAAGAACCTCTCCCAGAACTAGTGATTCAAGAGAAAAGGGGACAAAGAAGCAGTCAACCAGCCTTTTACTACCTATTTTCAGAAATCACATACTATAACTTCCACCATATTCTATTAATTAGAAACAAATTACTAAAAGCCAGCCCACATTCAAGAGAATGAGAGGAATAGGAACCATCTTTGAAAAGAGGAGCATCACAGTATTTGTGGAAATACTGTAAAGTACCTCACCTTTTTCCTTTTATTGTTTCTGTCTTTAGATATTTTGTTGGATACTTGGCAGGATTTGTTTGTTCATATGCTACAGTTTAAATGTATGTCTCCTTTCAAAATAGTTATTTTGGCACTTAAACCCCCAAGTTGATTATATTAACAGGTGATGACTTTGGAGAAGTGGCTTATGGGCATGAGGGTTTTGTCCTCATAAGTGGATCAGTGCCCTCATATAAGAGGTTGAAGGGAGCATCCCAGTGTCCATTTCACCATTTTGTCCCTCTTGTCATTGTAACTACTGATGTTTAAAATACCTGCCAGTGTATTTGGTGTTTTATATTTACCATAATTATTTCTTTTGACTATTTCCCATTTGCTTTTTAAAAAGTATCAACTTTTCTTTGTTGTGTTTCCTATTTGTTGGTTCTAAAGTTACATCACTAAATACCACAGATTGAGTGGCTTAATAGAAAATTATTTTCCCACAGTTCTGGCAGTTGAAAGTCCAACATCAAGCTCCCAGCAAGTGTAATTTCTCCTGAGGTCTTTCCTTGGCTTGCAGATGGCTATCTTATTGTTATGTCCTCAAGCAGTCTTTCTTCTGTGCTCATATATCCCTGGTGTCTCTTATTGGATGAAGAACCCACCATAATAGACTCATTTTCTTCTTTAAAGGTTCTGTCTCCATATATAGGCACATTGTGGGCTAGAACTTCAATATATGAATTTGGTAGGGAATAAGGACACAATTCAGTCCATAACATCATCCATTTTTATTCTGCTTAAATTCTTAACATATTCATAATCAACATCTTTCTAAAAACACCTAGGGTTTAACCAGTACCTATTTTTTCTGACATTTCTCCACTCACTGGCTGTGCTGCTCCTGATGCAGCACCTGAAGTACTCATCCTTGCTTGCCCAGATACACTTTCCCTTTCCTAATAACCCCTTCATCAGGGCATGGAGAACTTTTTTTGATGCTATAACAAGTTTGGTAACAGTTTTCTCCTCCTCACATTTTGGAATCTGCTTTCTTTCTTCAATTTCTTTCTGTTTTGCAGTTTTCAGTGGATTCTTACAACATCTGGTCCATTAGGCATTCTTATTTTGAATACCAGTTACAAATTAAAAAAAAACACAAATAAACCCATGTTTTTCCATCATTTCTAGAGATTTGATGTAGGTGGGAAAGATTTGTATATGCACTCAATTTACTAAAACAGAAAAGGTACCTTTCATTTATCAATTAATTCTTCTGAGTGGAGACTTGATTGGGGAAATTTAAACTTGGAAGTACTAGTTACTTCCAAAAAGCCCAAAAAGGCATATGTATTCATTATATTCTCAATTGCAATTACAATGTATTAATAAATGGTAAGTCTTATTTTAGAAGTTAGCAGGTATAAAACTCCTTTATATAAAAACAGTGCCAAGGAAGAAATTCTATGTCAACTCGATCACCAATCAAGTGCCTAGGAGTAGCAGATGTAAGCCACCCTACAAAACTCCTGCCAATGAAAGACAAACTACCCAACAGTATTATGCCAAGGGAAGGCACAGATGGCTGGAGAGCAGCAGCTATAGGTCTTTTTATAGCATTATCAGATGGCACAGTTGACATTCCAACTGGCTCTGTGCCAATGGCCAAGGTAGTTAGGGATGCCAGCATGAGAATGTTTAGAAGCATACTCATCCTCATGCCATCCAACATAGGCCAGGGAAGCAATCTTGGGTGGCTTTTATGTCACAATGGATAAAGCAAACAAGTAGTTTTTGTGCCACAGTAATAAAAAGTTTTGAGAGGTCACCTGAATTTTTAAAATACAGAACAATATCCTAAAGACAAACCATTAAAAGCAACATTGCTGTGACCAAGCAAGACTTCAAAACCACACTATTTCTACATAGAGAAAGCATACACAGTAAAGAGTCTACAGCTGTGACAATAAATGAAAATTTGTTTTAAACTATTCCAAAGTTACAGAAAAGTTTCAAACAGAGTACAAAGACCTTTTTTGTGAACTGAGAGTAAATTGCAAACATACCTTGGAATAGTTTAGTGTTTATAAATTTACAAAACTGCAATCAGACCATCAAAATTCCCACCTACAAAACATTAAAATTTCAATTGTCCTAATACTGTTCTTCATATCATAAAGATACGTTTCTTGACACATTTAGTTGTTATGTCTCTTCAGTCTCCTTTACTCTATAAATAGTTCTTTAGTCTTTTCTCCTACATGAACTTGACATTTTTTATGAATATAGACTAAGTATCCTTCAATTTGGGTTCAAACAATGTTCACTGCAGTTAGACCCAGGGTTCAGAATGTACACAGTTTTGGCAGGAATGTCATAGTAGGTATGGTCTTACTGAACAGTAATCTTTTTATTTTTTTAAAGAGAGAGAAAGGGAGAATCAATTTTGTTTAGTTTTTCATGTGGCCTTTGTTGCTCTGGCACTTCGTTGTGTACATGGTGCTGGGGTATAAACCCACATCGCTGTGCAGGCCAGGCAAGCACCACAATTGCTGAACCACTGCTGTAACCCCTGAAGAGTAATCTTATTGCAATATAAAGTATTAAATTATTTTGATTTGTTCCATCATTGATGACAGCCATTGTGATTATTTGATTAACGAAGTGTTTGCCAGCCTTTTCCACTGCAGCTACCTTTTCCCTTTGTAAATAACATTTATCTTGTGGAGAAATACTTTGAGACTATGTAAATACCTTGTTTCTCATGAAACTTATTTATTGCATCCATTAATGATTACCTTATTCATTTATGATTATAATGTCTTCCAAAGTGTGATCTTCTAATTCCATCATTATTTTTACATTTATTAGTTGGCTTTATTTATTTACTTACTTACTTATATTAGTATGGGCACACAGTGTCTTATTTTATCCTGTGTATTATAATCATCCCATCATTTTAACATATTGCAGTCTCACTAAAATGCATTCAAAATATTTTCTTTCTTTTGTAATTTTTCCTTTAACCCACAAGATTTTCAGAGATGCTTAGAAAATTTCAGAGACTCTGCAAATATTTGTAAACTTCATAGGTATCTGAATGTTACTGATTTATAATTTAATTTTTCTAGTGTCATATTTTAATGTGTTAGAATGTGCTGTTATTCTATGAAGCAGTATACAGTTTGTTTATGGTTGAATATACCATGTACATTTGGAAAGAATATGTATTCTGTAATTTTTGGATATACCTTTAAACAATGTCAGTTCCAGCTGGCTCACATATTTTATATATTCATAATTTTTGGCTACTTGTTATATAAATTATTACATTTGTTTACTTATTTTTGGTCTGTCAGCTTTTGTTTCATGTATTTGAAACTCAGTTAACTGGTACATAAACGTTTAGGATTGTTACGTCTTCTTGCTGAACTTTTGTCATTATAAATATATATCTCTAATAACTTCTGTTGTTTTGAAGTTTACTTTGTCTTAGTCTTTGCACAATAGTGTCTTTTTATACATTTTACTTTCAATTTATTTGTCATAACAATTGCAGTGTTTCCTTTATATACTGAATATAATCACATCTTGATTTTTATCCATTCTGAAAATCACTGACTTAAAAAATTTAACATCTACTTTTTTATTGGAGTATCTAGTTAACTTGCATTTAATATGATTATTTGTATGTTCAGGTTTAAGAGCACCATCTTTCAATTTGTTTTCCATTTGCTCTCTTCTCCTACCTTCCTTTTGGTTGAATATTTTAAAACTCTTTAAATTTACACTATTGACTTTTACCCACATGTCTATTTAAAAATTTTAAGAAAACCCTCTGAATGCTATAATATGCAATCTTAACACATCAGTCTATTCAGAATTAGTATTGTACTACTTCAGTTAAAAGGTTCAGATCTGACATATAATTCCATTTATTCCCTCGAGATGTTACTGTTTTTCATTTCATGTCTGTATTTGCTATAAATACAATGCATTGTTATTAATTTTATTTTAAATACCTTTTTAAAATGTATATCTCTAAAACCTAGTCTTTTTTTTAAAAAAAACTGTATGTGTTTATGGGATATCATATGAAGTTTTGATACATGCATACATTATGCAATGTTCAAAATAGGGTAGACATACCTGTCTCCTTAAATATTTATAATTTCCTTCTGGTGACTATCATTTGAAGAAATTTGAAGATGAGGAAAAAAGACATACTAATCTAGAAGCTTGCAATTTTTAGGAATCTTCATTCTTCTCTGTAGATTCAAATTTTTATGTGGTTTCATTTTTGTTCTACCTGAAAAACTTCACCTTTTATTTTTAGTGCAGTCTGCTAGTGCTGAGTTCTCTCACCTTTTTCATTCATTTAAAAGTGTCCTTATTCCATTTCCATAATTATTTTCACTGGATATAATATTTTATGTTGGAAGCTTAATCTTTTCAGCAAGTTAGAAATGTTCCATTATCCTTTGGTAACATTTTTGTTTTGAAATCAGACATAATTCATATATGCTGTTTTCTTATATCTGGAGTTCACTGAGATTCTCCAATCTGTTGATCAACGTTTTTCACTAAGCTCCAATTACACATATTTTGGAGTATTTGGTTTGATTCCACAAGTTATTGAGACTGTTTATTTCTTGGTGTATTTTCCTTTTCTTCAGATTGGATGATTTGTTTTGATCTGTCTTCAAATTCACAGGCCCTTTATTTTACAGCATCCATAATTTTGTATTTCTCTACAAAATTTGAAATGAAATTCTAGAGTAATATTTGGTTTTCTTTACATATAGTTTGTTTCTTCTGAGAATCTTCATCTATTCAATCATTATTCTCATCTTTTAGCTGGACATGGAAGATTCCCATTCCTTCACCAGTAATATTTTAAACCAGTTGAGTCATTATTAATTATATGATCATTCCTCTTTTTTGGGGGTCTTATGAGAAAACAACCTTGAACTTTAGGGTTCAATGAGAAATCAAAACTTTTCTAAAGGACAGCAACTTGGATGGACATTTTAAAAAGTGTTACAACTCTCTCGGAGGTACACCTGACTCCCTAAGATCCAATGCTTTTGTACATCTCTTAAAACAGAGATGATTCACAGAGATCAAACTCATAGTCCTGAAAGATATATCAATATGATGTCTGCTATAAGTCACATCTATCTCAAATAAAATCATGCATAAATATATGAAAGTATTCTTCCTTGAAGCCAGGAATGTGGAACCAGGAATACAGACAAGCAGTGATAGTTTACATGTTCCTTTTTATTGTTGCTCTATGCAATGAACTTCTTCTGCTTTTAATACAGACATATTAAAAGTCCTTAATTTGGACAAATCATTGTACCAATTAAATTGAGGATCTGTAAGTCATTTAAGTTAGATCAAATATCAATCTGCAACACAGTCTTACTGAAGTATTTGTGGAATTTCAGTATAAAAGAAAGGAAAACAATAGTTTTCTTGTACCTATGGGGTGGCCAAATAAAAAAATCACTAACCTTTAGGGAATGTCCATATCGTTAGATTATGTAAGAAAAAATTTTGTTATAATTGGAAATGGCATGCATTAACTTGGGTCCGAATCACAGCTCTGCTTAGTTCTCCTTATGATTAATTTTGTCAACTACAAAATGGATATAATAATTCCACTGGTTAGGAGTATTATGAGAATTAAATAAGATAACTTACATAAAAGCTTCTTGTATACAGCAGATGATCATTAAAAATTAGCTCCTTTAATTTTGTGAAATGTAGTGATTTTATTGCTGATAACCATAAAGTACTTAGCATGCCCTTGAGTAAGAATCTATAAATTAAAAAGGTATAAATACATACATCTTCTATTATTAAAAGAGAAGACATGCATTATTAAAGGATTAAGACAATTCTTAAATTGCTAAAAGAGCTAAAATTTTATTTTTTTTACATTATTGATAAAGAGAAATTTTTTTAAAATTAGGATTTCTTTTCTCTAGTGCTTTTACTATAATTGAGAGATAAACCTTTATATATGCAATGTTTTATATTTAATTTGATTCATTTTGGTCATAAAATTGATGATATGTCATGCTTAAAGGTAGAATTCATGACATTTAAAAGGTCTTAGTGATTAATAGTTCAAGCAATACAATAGCACACTTGTTAAGAGTTATCCAGAATGGGAAAGTAGCTTGCGCCAAGTTTAACACTTCACTCACATTCCAAAACTACACTGCAGAACGTCTGCTTCCAGTTATGGTAGACAAGGTTATACCAGACTAAGACTTCTGTTCAGAACACCTAGGAAATCTGGATGAATTTTTTTTTTTAATTCTTGTTTCATAACAACTAAGGCAGTGAATATTTAGGAGACCAAAGTACTAAACAGAAGTGAAAAACAGAAAGGTAAGCTTAACATTTCATCCTACTTCTCCTTTTCAAAGTCATTTGCCAACATATAATGACCAAGACACTGTGAAAGTTAACAAAGTAGTGATTTAGATGCTAAGAGGTTGTTCAGAACGTTAATGGGATATGGGTGCAAGGGTATGCTTTAGGGCCTGTTGAGGAGGAAGGGCTTTCACCAGGTACTCCTAAGGGACTATACTTATAAAATAAGTAGGTGTGTTGGGGGGGTGAGAAACAAAACACAGCTCTTAGACTAAAACTCACCTTCAGATAAACTCAATCTCAGAATAAATTAAGGTGGTCTAAATTTTACCCTAACTAAATACTAAAAGAAAAAATAAATTCTTCTTGGAGGAAGGACTATAAATAGCATCAAATTATCCGATTTTCTAATGTTATGTGTAACTTGCAATTAAAAAAATAAGCAAAGTAATAAAACGAAAGGATCAAAACAAAAAATGTTTGCAAAATATCCACTAGAATGACAGAGGTGACTACAAAAGATTAAAGAAAACACTAAAACTAATAAGCTAATAGAATGTATATATGAAATAACATAAAAGTAATATAAAACAAGGCAAGGCAGGAGAGGACTGTTGAAAAGATGGAAGAGTAGAAAGTACAAGGAATCTATCTTTCAATCTAGGTAACATTTACTATGGCGGAATCAGTCTAATATTTTACAATTCTGGAGACTATTAAAAACTTAAAAGTTCCAGGAAAATGTTTAAATTTAATTAAACTGCTGTTAATTTTGGTGAATTTCAGTGGTTGCACACTAGCAGCTTCCCAGAGCAGCTCACAGTCAAGTGACTGGAACTAGGGTGGGCTAAAAGTACTCTGGCCCTTCAAATATAGAAATCCGCGCTCTTAATATGAATTCATGTATCTGACTACAGAGGACAAGACAAAGAGACAGGGGGCCACTGGTGTACCCATCTCATTGTGGATAGAACACTTCTCTTGACTGAAGTGACTGCCAGAAGAAGGGTTGGCACCCTTTTTTCTCTCCTTCATTTTTCTCTTTTGGAAACCGAAAATTAAAACTAGGATACTCAAAAGCAACTGTTATGTACATGAAAAATTAGAAAATGGCCACGTATATAAAGTGAATGAAAGACACAGGTTTGGGACGTACCACCAAAGACCTTAACTTTATACATTATGTCTGATCTCTGATGTACAGCCTAAAAATATTTTTTTATACAAAACCTAAAATAATAACAAAATAGTAAACCCTGCCATAAAGGGAGAATTTGATTACCAGAGTTACCACATTATTAGATTTAAATGTCCAATTTTCAACAACAAAATCAACAGAACACATAAGACAATAATGCTCCAAATAAAACACATAAAAGCTACAAGCAGGGCTGAAAATGCATTCTGCAGTAAAGCACCTGCCTAGCATGTGTGCGGCCCTGGGTTCATTCTCAGCATTGGGGGGGCGGGGAAGCTATAAGGCATATAGAAAACAAAGCAAAATAACAGAAGTTCCTCCACATCAGAAATTACTTTAAATAGACTAAACTTCCAATCAAAAGACAGATATAGATAAAACACATTACCCAACTATGTGCTGTCTCCAAGAGACTCACTATAGATCCAAAGACACAAACTGAAAATTATAATAAAAAATAATATCCAAAAGAAAACAGATGCAGCTATTATTGCAATAGGCTGAAGTTAGAAATAAGGCAAAACACTTTAAATATCAATAATAGGGACAGGAGCAGTGGCTCAGCGGTTACGGCACTTGCCTGGCATGCACAAGTACACAAGTCCAAACCCCAGCACCATGACACAACAAAGTGTCAGTGCAACAAAAGCCACATTGAAAACTTAAATAAAGTTGATTCTCTCTTTCTCTATCTCTCTGTCCCTCTATCTTTAAAAAAGTATCACTAACAACAGAAAAAGACTTTAAATAAAATATGGTTCCCAGATAAAAGTGATATTTTATGTTAGTAAAAGATTTCATGCAGCAAAAGATACAATAACAAACATTTATGCACCTAATAAGATAGTAAAAATACATGAATTAGAAACTTACAGAATTTAAGGAGAAACAATTCTACAATAATAGGTGGAGATGTCAATATCCTGCTCTTGATTATTGTTAGAATAACCAGATTAAAAATAAGAAAGGAAATAGAAAATTTAACACATTAAACCAATTAGATCCAACAGACATACAGAACACTGCCCAATAACGCACATCTCTTTCTTCTTAAGTGAATGAGACATCTTCCACAATACAATATATGTTATAAAATACACTAAGTCTGGACAGGTTTTAAAAGATGATAGATATAATACAAAATATCTCTCCTAATACAACAAGACATAGTTAGAAATCACTAATAGAACTGAAACTAGAAAACTCACAAATCTGTAGAAATTAAAAGCTTAACCAATAGATCAAAAAAGAATCATCAGAAATATTAGAAAACACCAACATGAAAATGAAAACTACATATACCAGAACACAGAATATAGTGAAAGTAGTGCTATGGGGGAAAGTTATAAATACTCAACATTAAAAAATAAGAAAGACCTCAAATCAGCTTATAACCTAACATTATATAGGAAAAGAAGAAGAACTCAAAGTCAGCACAAGGAATAAATTAATAAGGATTAGAGCAGAGATAAACAAAATAGAGATCAATGATACCAAATGTTGGTTAGTTTAAAAAAATCAGCAAGATTGGGCCCTGTCCCCTTCCCCCACTCTGGAGGAAGTCTGCTCTTTTCCCTATGCTTTCCTTTCTATAAAATAAAGTCTGTCTACTATGCTAAAAAACAAAAAAAAGTCAGGAAGGTCAATATATCATTAACTAAGAAAAAAAAGGAAGACTAAAATCATAAATCTGGGGACATTATTACTACTAATCCTACAGAAATGAAAAGGATTATGAGAGAACAATGAACAAGTGTACACCAACAGACTGGATAACCAGTATAAGAAAAGGACAAACTTCTAGAAACAAAGCCTACCAAGACTACATCAAGAAACAGAAAATCTGGACAGACCTGGAAGTGGTAAAAGACTGAACTAGTAGTCAAAAAACTGACAAAGACAAGACATGCAACTAATAGTTCTGCTGCTGCTGGATTATACTAAACATTTAAAGAAAAAAATAATGCCAATTCTCAAACCATCCCAAAACATTGAAGAAGGGACCCTTCCTAGCTCATTCTATAAGGCCAGCATTACCCTAATATCAAAGCCAGATAAACGCACAAGAAAACTGCAAAATAATATCTCATATCACCATTGATATAAAAATGCTTAACAAAATAGCAGTAAACTGAATTCTGCAGCATATTAAAAGGATTATGTACCATGACATGAAAAACCCACAGTGAACATCATACTTAATAGTGAAAGACTCAAAGCTTTCCCCCTAAGATCAGGGACAAGGAGAGCATGCCCACTTTTGCCACTTTTATTCAAAGTAGTACTGGGAAGTTCTAGCCAGAGTACTTAGGCAAGAAAAATAAAAGACACCCACCTTGTTAAGGAAGAACTAAAATTCTGTTTGCAGATATCATTTTATATGTGTAAGAACAATTCCATGAGATGGGGAGGGGAACTGTTGTGAGTAGTATGTATGTATGCATACATATATATATAAATTTTAGCAAATTATCAGGAAACAAAAATCAACACACAAAAATCAGTTGCATTTCTATCAGTTACCAATTTAAAATGAAAATTTTAAAAACAATCTCATTTATAATAAGATAAAAAAGAATAAATACTTAGGAATTAACTTATTAATGGAAACAAAAGGCGAATGCAATGAAATGTATAAAACACTTATGAAAATAATTAATAATAAATAAATGGAAAAATATCCCATGTTCATAGATTTTCTATTAATTTATCTATTAATTTTATTTTATTTTGTTTTGAAACATGTTCTAAGTTGCCCAGACTGGCACTAAACTCATGATCCTCCTGTTTCAGCCTTACAAGTAGGTGGGATAACATGTGTGTGCCATTATACCTGGAAACATAGATCAGATTTAATATTAAGACATCAGTACAACCCACAGTACTCAACAGATTCAATGGAATCTTATCAAAATCCCAATGACATTTTCTGCAAAAATAGAAAAATCTATACAAAAATTTATATGGACTCCTAAGGAACCTCAGACATTCGCAACAATTTTGAAAACGTACTACAAAGTAGGATTTCTTACACTTTCTAATTTTGAAACTTACTACAAATGTATTATACAGAAAAGAATGTGGAACTGGAATAAACGTAGACTTATGGACCAGTAGATTAGAATAGAACATCTACAAAAATATTATAAATATGGTCAAATGATTTTTGACAAGGGTCCCAAGAAAAGCTTACCAATGCACGTTCCCACTGTTTAAGATAACCTGTTTCTGAATACCTTAGTCCAAGGTATTATTTCACTAATAAGACTAAACACTTTTCTGTGTGTTTATTGGTCATTTGCATGTTTTATTTTATAAACTGCCTGGCTCTGACTTTTTGCTAGTTTTTTTAAAATTAGGGTGTTTTACTTTTTATTGGTTATTGTTTTTACATATTAAGTATATTAATCCTTTGTATACTATATGCCACAAATGCCAAGCCTGTTAGACCAACAAGATTTATTAAAATTTTTCTTCAAGGACTTGAAATGCTCTCTGTACTGTGTAATAAATTCATATATATATATGCATATTAATCTAATTCTAGGCAATATACCATAGTGGTTAAAAGTGTAGAGTCTGAAACTAAGCTGCCTTGATTCAATTCCATGCTATCAGATAGAGAGTTAAATTATTTAAAACATCTAAATCCCAGTAGTTATCTAAAGTCTAGCATTATTAATCTTACAAGAACAACTTAGAGGAGGAAAAGTTTATTTTGGGCTCACAATTTCAGAGGTTCAGTCCTTAGTTAGCTGACTCTATTGCTTTGGGGACCTGAAGTGAGGCAGAACATTAAGGCCAAAGGGCATGCACAGGAAAGTTTCTCAATTCATGGGAGCTGGGAAGGTGAGAGAGAGGAGAAAAGGATAGGAGGAGAAAGGGAGAGAGAAAGGGAGGCCAAGAACAAGATATAATCCAAAGTCATACCCATTCAAATTATTAATCATCAAATGGATTAGTCCACCAATGAAGTCACAACACTCACAATCTAATCATTTCACCTCTGAACTTTCCTGCACTGCCTAACACATGAGCTTTTCAGGGGATAACTCATATCCAATTCATAATACTGACTCATTATAATATGGTAAGCACTTCACATTTTTAACTCATTTAATACTTAAACTGTTGAGTCACCACAGATAATAAAATGGAGGCAAACAGTTATTTAAATCATGCAGCTAATAACTGAAAGAGCTTAGAATTAAACCAATGAGCCTTGGATATTAAAAAAGGAAAAAGTTATTGAGGGTGCTGGACCTGAAGAAAGGTGCCTGAAAAGACTCAGCTTTTTGTCCACTTTTACACTTTTACCCAAGAGCTATGTCTCTTTTCAGTTTATTCTTCACACTGCAGCCTTAATGATCATCTTCTAAATGAGGAGTCAGAAAACTATATCTTGGCAGCCAAATCTGACTGAAGGTTTTATTCAGTTTTAAATCACTGGGGAGAAAAGTTGTCACAGTTGTATTATGTGACACTTGAAATTTTTATGATATTCAAATATCATTGTCTGTGAAAGAATGTTTATTGGAATATAACCAAACTCATTTGTTTATATATTGCCTATGGCTGCTTTTGTTCTACAGTGGCTGTGTTGAGTAAGGGCAACAGAGATTGTATGGCTTGTAAAGTCTAAACTATTTACTGCCTGGTCATTTGCAGAAAAATTTACAGATCCCTGGTCACAGAAATAATATCACTTCTCTTTTGGGATAAATTCTCCTTTATTTGTCATGGAAAGCCCCTCTAGTCTTACCTATCTATTTTCCTCAATATCAATTTTCTTGTCAAGTTATATGTCTTGAACCTCTTTACCACAGATAGACACTAATGCAAAAACAACACTATTTTTCAGGTAACTGATACTTTTTATGACCTTTTTGATATTATTTTTAGTTCTTAAAGAAGAGATATTATAAGTGTAGAAAATCATTTATAAGTAGGGATAATACTATTTATTTTATAAACATTTATTTTTGAAAGAGGTTAAGAATTCCTAGGATACAGGCTCTGGCTAGATAAAATTTATTTTTCTCACTTTCATCTATTTATTTTTAGTGCATATTATACAGAATAGTAAGTTTCACTGGGGCACAATTCAGATAAGCAAATAACATATTTTGACCACACCCATATAATTTAAATAGCGAAAATCAAGCTGTAAAAAAACATGATAAATGCTTTTAGACAATTTAAACAAGAAGCCTCAAAATGTATATAAGTTCATGAAATTGGTGGCTCAGAGGTTGGACAGCTTGCCTGGCATGCTCAAGTATCTGGGTTCAAATCCACATTACCACATACACAACTAAGTGTCAGAGAAACAAAAAACAGATGAATAAATAAAACTGATTCTATCCCTCTCTCTTAAAAACAAAAACAAAACAAAAAACTCTGGTGCCTCAACCTTATATATTAATCCTTAAAGAAGACCTTGGACTATGAACAAAGTTTTATATGGAGAATGAGGATGCAGCACTCTGAATAATTGTTTATTTCAGCAAATCAAAAGGAAAGTAAAACCATTCACTCCTTGTTTTAATATTTTAATTTACATAAAAAATCCTTATTAGGGGCTGGAGCGGTGGCTCGGCAGTTTCAGGGCTCGCCTGGCAAGCACGAGGACCCGGATTCAAACCCCAGCACCACGTACACAACTAAGTGTGGGAGCAACAAAGGCCATGTGAAAAACTAAATAAAGTTGTTTCTCTCTTTTAAAAAAAATCCTTATTATGGATTAGGGTTAGGGTTACATTAGCCTATCAGTAGAGAATCCATTTGGATTAATCATATTTGAACTAACATATAGACTTTTTAAAATATGGATATATGACTACATAGAGTAAATGCTAAAAGAGGAAGGATCCGAAAAAAGTTTAGTGGTTTTAATGGTTATGATAATTAATTAATAAATCAGAACTATACTACAACATAACACCTTAAGAGAAATTATGCCAAGAACCAAACATTTAAATAACCATCTCTTAGTTCTTATTTTGGCTAGGAAACACAATTGGGACTACAGACATACAAAAATAAAGAAAAATGGCCTGGTGTGGTGGTGCACAGTAGTTCAGGAGGCTGAGGCAGAAGGATCACAAGTACAAAGCCAGCGTCAGCAACTAAGCAAGGCACTAAGCAACTCAGGGGGACTCTGTCTCAAAAAGTAAAAATGGGGGGCTGGAGCGGAGCGGTGGCTTGGCAGTTACAGTGCTTGACTGGCATGTGCAAGTATGCGAGTTCGAACCCCAGCACCACGTACACAATGGAGTCTTGGAGCAATGAAGACACATGAAAAACTAAATAAAAATTGTTTCTAGATTCAGGAGGATGGCGTGCTAAAAGAAGGCTGCTTCTCATTTGGCTCAGTGATCAGATGGAAAAACTCGAGGACAACTCCACTTCTGTGAGGTGTGTTTTGGGGATAATCATCAGCCGAACACAGTGGTAGTTTGGGGACTTGTTTGGATGATCAGATTTGGGAGCAGTGAGTAGAAAAGAGGGAATATTTCCATTCCGATAGGGACATAGCAGCTGCAGCTGCAGCCACCATTATTCCCAATAGGCACAGGAGTGGAGGAGGAGACAAACCAAAACCTGCAAGCTATTCCACTGCTGAGAAGCCGTGTTTTATAAGGGACCGTGCGTTGGACTCAATTAGACACCCCTACAGCACCTCCACTGCATGAAGAGAGAACAGTGTTCTGCAGCTGCCCGCATAGGAGTTTTTTTGGAGTAGACTCCAGGTGGGAGTTCAGAGCAGGCTCCTCTGTAACTGCTCCAGAAGAAAGCCACTGTCCACAGGTGAAACCAGGAAGAAAAGACGTAGGACAGACCCACTCACCACTTTGCTTAGGGGGATTCGAGTTTATAAAGTAAAGAGGAGCCTTACTCAGCCCCGTCCACCCCCACCCCAGCCAGAAGGATCACGTGGTAAGTTAAAACTCTCAGAGTCCTCAGTCCCAGCTCAAAAATCCCAGAGGACCAGGACTGCAACCACAGGCACAGGGAGCATAGAAAGCATCTCATCCCTCCTGTGCACAAAAGACTCCTGAGTGTCAGATCCACAGGGAGGCTGTCAAAGACCAGCTCTCAGTGCATTCCTTAATCTGATCTCTTCAAGAAAATCTCCTCTTAGAAATTCCAAGAGTCTGAGGACATCCCGGTCCTCTACTTGAGATCACATAATTACAGGCTGAGAGACCCTGCTATCAAAACTCAGACGGACAGTGATCATCTGCTCCCAAAGTACACAAAGACAATCTTAGTGACCATAGTTCCAAGTTTTCATTAAGAATTATTTATTTATTTATTTATTTATTGTGTTTTTAAATTATTTTTTCTCTTCTTTCCCGTTTTTGATGTGTATTTGAGTGCCAACTGGAAAAGTTGATTGGTTCAAGGACATATAAAAATACTAGCTGTTTTTGTTTCCCTGTTCTTTTGGGTTTTTTTGTTTTGTTTGTTTGTTTTTATCTTCACTTTCTCTCTTTTTCCTTCTTGTCTCTTCTGTCTATCCTTGTCCTGCCTGCTGAGAAGAGGGATTCTGGTCAGTTCATTTAATATTTGAAGTATATTGTGTCCTACCTGCAAAATTTTCCTGTGCTTGCTTCTACCCTTATGCTATCACCCAAATCTTATTAATATTTCTTTTACACTTCCTCTATTTTGCTACATCTGTCTTTTCTTCTTCCAGGGTTTGTTTTTTCTTTTCTTTCTCTCCCTTTCTCTCTCTCTCTCTCTTTCTTTCTTTCTCATTCTTTTTATTTCTCCAGCAAATCCTTTACCTCCTCCACTTTCTCACTGTCCATGATTGGACAATATAATCTCCTCTCTAAAGTTCACTTACACTCCCTTCTCTCTCAGACTACCAATTAGTTTATACCCTTTGACCCCCCATCATTAAGGCTGTGTAACCATTACCACCGTGAATATCAAAATCAATAACTATTGTATGTTTTGAAGCCTGACCTAGGTGATAGTTAAATACTAGTGTAGCTGAAAGTACTGACTAACACTACCATTCATTCCATAGGTAGAATTCAATAGTGTAATATAGTCTGTACTAAATAACCAATTTAATGCTGTTTATTGTATCCACTGGTTGTTCATATTGCTGATCTGAGGAGCTGGAAAATTTAAGGGACACTAACAGTTCACATGATGGGTATTTGACTTCTGAACTCAACCTTCCTGACAATACCCCAACTCAAGTGATGTACAGGATAAAACTTCCAATCCCACAACAAAGACCAAAAGAAAAACAACCAGATAAAGATCTTAGGCCAAGAACTCGCTTTGATTTATGGAGTGGGACGAAGCCTGAGAAGAACCCCCCACCCCAACGTACTGTTCATGCCCAGGACTCTGGTCCCACCACAGCAGGTGAGCCAGACACCTCCAAGGTCCTCAAACCCAGATACCACCAAGCTGTCATGCACACCTGCCAGGTCCAGATACATTGGGCCCATCCTACCACCAAGGATCCCAGATCCCAGTGCAGCACATAGGTTGGTCCATTCTGGCCCAACCCACACCTCTGGGACCCTAGCACCCAGTGACATACCTCTACTGCTTAGCTTCAACAATGCGGCAGACTGCCCAGCAACCCCACCAGGTGCCAAGTCCGAGTCCTGGAACCTTAACCCAAAAGCTCCAACAAAACAAGGCTCCAGGCAGAAAAAGCCTTCTGGAAGGAAGAGATCATCAGACAGGTGGTATCTGACCCAACCCTTGACGTATAAAGAAAAAGAACCCAGAGACTTGTCTTGCTTCCCAGTTCCAAAAGCCAGAAGAAGCTCTTCAAAAATGAGGAATCAAACAAGAAGAGGTTCACCTCAAACCCACAACTCCCCTAGCAAGGAGTCCATGGCCAGGGACTGGAGGACAATTAGAACAAATCATCAATGATCTGATAATTAAAAGGAACAATGAACAAAAAGAAGAGCTAATGAAGAGAATAAATGAGAAAACTCAACAGATGAAAAACTCTATCATTAAAGAAACAGACACACTCAAAAAGGAAGTAACAGAGCTAAAATCTGGAGTCAATGGCATGAGAGGGAAAATGGAAGCATTTAATAGACTAACTTCTGTAGAAAACAGAACCTCTGCTATTGAACAAAGAACTCTTGACAATCAGAATAGGCTGAGCAAGGTTGAGTGCGCCAGTGAGAACAAAGAAAAACAACTAAAATAACATGATCAGAATTTTAAAAATGTCTGGGATGAAATGAGAAGAAACAATGTAAGAGTAATCAGGATACAAGAAGAAATTAAAACACAAACGAATGGTATAAGGAACATCCTCAGGAAATTGTGAAAGAAAACTTTTCTCATATAAAATAGAATCAGATATGCTCATCCAGGAAGCTTACAGAATACCCAATAGGCCTAATCAAATGAGAAACTCACCAAGACACATCATATTCAAAATGTACAACAGGGATATCAAGGAAATGATATTAAAATCAGCAAGGGAGAAATGCCAAATCACATTCAGAGGCAAACCAAAAGAATTTCCTGTGACTTTTCAACCTAGACTCTGGAGGCAAAAAGGTCATGGAAAGAAATCTTTCAATGCCTGAATGACCACAACATGCAGCCAAGAATACTATACCTGGCAAAACTCAGCTTCAAATTTGATGGGAAAATAAGAACTTTTCAACATAAGATCAAACTGGCAGCATTCGTGAACACAAAACCAGCCTTACAAAGAATTCTCAAAGATACACTCCAGACAAAGAACAAGTAGTCAATACCCAATACCCACAAACAGAGGAAATTCAATAAAAGTACATCCTATCAATACCCAACCAAGACAGCCACAGATCTTACTAATAATACATAATGACCATAAACCACATACACGCTTCTATTATAACACTGAATGTGAATGGTTTAAATGCACCATTCAAAAGACATAGACTAGCAGACTGGATCAAAAAACAAAATCCAACAATACGATGCTTACAAGAAACACACCTCACAGTCAATGATATTCACAGTTTAAGGGCGAAAGGATGGAAAAAAATCTACCATGCATATAGCCCAAGAAAGCAAGCTGGCGTCGAAATACTTGTATCTAACAAAGTAGATTTCAAACATAAATTAATCAGAAGAGATAAAGAATGCCACTACTTAGTAGTAAAGGGAACCCTACAGGAGGAATATAACCATAGTAAGTATATACTCTCCAAATAACAGTGTTCCCAAGTATGTGAATAAATTACTTTATGACATATAACCACTCATGGACCTCAACGCAATAATACTGGGGGACTTCAAAACTCCTCTGTCACCAATAGACAGATCATCAAAACAAAAAAAATCAATAAAGAAATCTCCAGCCCAAACAACTCCATAAATCAAATGGATTTAACACACATCTCTAAAATATTCCACCCCGAATCAATGGAATACACCTTCTTCTCAGCAGCACATGGATCCTTTTCCAAATTAGATCATATTCTGGTTCACAAAGAAAGTATCAGCAAATATAAAAAAATAGATATGATTCCATGTATCCTATCACACCATAATGCCATGAACCCAGCAATCAACAGAAAAAGTCATAACAGAAAACACACATATTCATGAAGATTGAATAATACCCTATTAAATGAAGAATAGATCTAGAAGACATGAGAGCTGAAATAAAAAAAATTCTTGGAAGAGAAAAGAGAATGAAGACACAACATAGTGAAACCTCCAGGACAGCATGAAAGCATTCCTAAGGGAAAAATTTATGGCACTGACTACCCACATTAAAAATGAAGAGAGATCCAAAATTGTTGGCGACTGAGGCCAACATGCCGCCTGGCCAGATGCTAGAGAAAAGAATTTGTGGTAAATAACTCTGTAAAGGGCCCAGTTGGCTTGTAAAAGAATTGGTGGTAAACAACTCTATGAGGCCCAGCTGGCTTGTAATTGGTAAACTGCCTGATCGCATTACTAAGCTATTTGGTGGCTGCTCATTTGTTACAATTGGTTGAATGTGTTTGTACTGTATCCCTATTGGTTGTTGTAACAGATATATACCGGGCGTACGGAGAGAGAGAGATAGATGACTTTGGCAGATGACTCTAGTGAGAGATAGATGACTCTAGTGGATGACATTGGTGAGAGGAGACCTTCCCACACAGGCTGCAGAAATATGACAGAGTTGTAGCCACTAGTCAGAGAAGCAGCGGCGGTAGAGACAGAGGAGAGCAGCAGAAGAAGCCGAGAGAGAGAAGAAGCAGCAGAGGCAGAAGAAGAAAACCTAACATGCAGGCAGTAAGAGAGGAAGAAAAGCCTCGGCGGTACAAATAGGGACTCTAGTGCGGCAGTAGAAACGGGGACTCTAAAGAGAAAATGTGAATAGCCTTGACTCTAAACGTAATGTTTTAACACCCTGATCTAAAAAACAGAAGGCAGAAGCGCTTGGAGGCCTTAGCCGCGGTAAAGGGAAAAGTGAAGCACTTGGAGAACTCAGGGCTGGTGGGTCTACTTCACTCCCAGTCAACCGCGGAAAGACAGCCGTCCGGTTCCTGCCGGCTGGGACCAGACACCAAATAAATAAGCTTATGCTCCATCTCAAAGCCCTTCAAAACAAAGGACAGTCTAACCCCAAAGCCAGCAGAAGTCAGGAAATAATCAAAATCAGAGCTGAAATCAATGAAATAGAAAAAAAAACAATAAAAAGAATTAATGAAGCAAAGAGCTGGTACTTTGAAAAAATAAATAAGATAGACCCCTAGTCAATGTCACTAAAAGGAGAGAAATGAAGCAAATCAATAAAATTACCAATGAAAAGGGAGCAATCACTACTGACCCTATGGAAATCCAAGAAATTATAAGATCGTATTTCAAAAAACTATACTCCTTCAAATTAGATAATATGAAACAAATGGACACATTTCTAAACACATGCAACATCCCTAAATTGACACAGGTCAATATTGAATTCCTAAACAACCCAATAATAGGTACTGAAATCCATACAGCAATTAAAAGTCTACTAAAGAAGAGAAGCCCAGGACCTGATGGTTTCCCTGCTTATTATTACCTCACTGTTGAGGAGGAACTAACATCCCTCCTAATTAAGTTATTCCAAGAAATTGAAATGAGGGAACTCTCAAAAACACTTTTTATGAAGCACCCATAACTCTGACACCAAAACCTAACCTCACAACAACAACAACAAAAAACCTAACATCAAAAAAAGAAAACTACAGGGGCTAGAGCAGTGGCTTGGTGGTTATGGTGCTTGCCTGGCATGCACAAGTACATGGGTTCAAACCCCAGCAACCCATGTACACAACTAAGTGTCAGAGCAACTAAAGCCATGTGAAAAACTCAATAAAAATTGATTTTCTCTGTCTCTCTCTCTCTGTCTTCTCTCTTAAAAAAAAAAAAAAAAAAA
>PVKS010002047.1:0-104840 GCA_004027875.1 Aplodontia rufa | reverse complement strand
TTCATCACTTAAACAGAATTAAGGAAAAAACCATATGATCATCTTAATGGATATAGAAAAGGCCTTTGATAAAATTCAGCACCCTTTTATGCTCAAAACTCTAGAGAAGATAGGGATCAAAGGAACCTTTTTAAACTATGTAAAGGCTATATATGCCAAATCCTCAGCTAGTATAATACTAAATGGAGAAAAGCTGAAAACATTTCCACTAAACTCAGGAACAAGACAAGGGTGTCCACTCTCACCACTCTTATTCAATATTGTTCTTGATACCCTAGCCAGAGCAATAAGGCAAGAGAAGGAAATCAAAGGGATAATAATAGGAAGAAAGGAAGTCAAACTCTCCCTTTTTGCTGACAATATGATCCTGTATCTGGAAGATCCAAAAAACTCCACCAGAAAACTGCTAGAGCGAATAAACAGATTTGGCAAAGTAACAGGCTACAAGATCAATACCCATAAATCAATAGCTAACTAGCTAGCAATAATAGAGTAGAAGAAGAAATCAGGAAATCAGTCCCATTCACAATATCCTCATAAAGAATAAAATACTTGAGAATTAACCTAACAAGGGAAGTCAAAGACCTCTATATTGAAAATTATCGGACATTGAAGAATGAAATCCAAGATGATCTGAGAAGATGGCAAAATGTTCCATGCTCTTGGTTAGGCAGAATTAATATAATACAAAATGGCTATTCTGCCAAAAGCTCTATATAAATTCAATGCAATCCCCATCAAGATATCAAGGTCATATTTGACAGATATAAAAAAAGCAATTTTCAAATTCATTTGGAACAACAAGAAACCCAGAATAGCCAAAACATTACTAAGCAGGAAAGACAAAACAGGTGGTTTTGCTATATCAGATCTAAAACTATACTATAGAGCTGTAGTAACAAAAACAGCATGGTACTGGTATCAAAATAGGAATGAAGACCAATGGAATAGAATAGAAGACTCTGAAACAAACCCACGAATCTTTAAGCATCTGATGTTTGACAAACAGGGACAAAATATAACATGGAGGAGAGACATCCTATTTCACAGATGGTCCTGGACAAACTGGACAGCCACTTGCAGGAAGCTGAAATTAGTCCCTTATCTTTCACTCTGCACAAAAATAAAATCAAAATGGATAAAGGAACTAGGAATTAAACCAGCTACCTTGCAATCCTGGAAGATAAATTAGGACCAACACTCCAGTATTTGGGAGTGGGCAAAGACTTTCTCAACATGTTTCCTAAAGTGAAAGAAGTAAAAGTAAAAAAGTAAAAAAATCCTAAAGTAAAAAATCAGTTAGTGGGATGTCATAAAGTTAAAAAGTTTTTGCACAGCCATGGAAATGATCAAAACTGTCAAGAGACTTCCTTGTAGGAATGGGAAAGAATCATGGGCTGTGATTCTTATGACAAGGGCTTCATATCCAGAATATCCAGAATCTACAAAAGCCTCAAAAATCTCAATCTCAAAAACACTAATGACCCAATCAATAAATGGGCCAAAGCGCTAAATAGAAACTTCCCAACAGAGGAAATTGAGCAAGCTAATGAATACATGAGAAAGGGCTCTAAATCACTAGTAATCAGAGAAATGCAAATGAAAACTACATTAAGATTTCATCTCACACCAATCAGATTGGCAAAAATGAAGAAAATAAACAATAATAGATGCTGGAGGGGTTGCGGAGGGATAGGAACACTAGCACATTGTTGGTGAAACTGCAGACTAGTACAGCGCCTCTGGAAAGCAGTGTGGACAATCCTCAAAAAATTAGGGATGAACCCACCATATGATCCCTCTCCTGTGTATTTTTCCAGGGGAGTTGGAATTAGCACATTACAGTGACACAGCAAAATCTATGTTCATAGAAGCTCAGTTTACAATAGATAAATTGTGGAACCAACCCAGGTGCCCCTCACTGGATGAATGGATCCAAGAACTGTGATATATATACATATACCATGGAGTTCAAATCAGCAATTAGAAACAATGATATAGCAGCCTTTGAAGGCAAATAGATGGCGATGAAAGAAATTATGTTGACTGAAGTTAGCTAACCCAAAGAGTCAAGGGTCGAATGTTTTCACTCATCTGTGGAGCTGGAGCTAGACCCAGGCCTGTGTGAAAAGTGGTCAACTCTCATGTATTAGATCCAGCCAAGGTGTAGTAACACATAACCTAGGGCATTCATAGAGATGTATTAGGAAGGAGGGGAGAGGGGTAGTATGGGAGGAGTAGGGGTGAGAGAATAGGGTGGGCTCTAGGGGGTAAATCTAATTTTAAGAATATATTCATATCATACTCTTTCGTTGAATGCATTCTGGATTGTATAATAATTAAATTTCTTAATTAAAAATTTGTTTCTCTCTCTCTCTCCCTCTCTCTTTAAAAAAAGTAAAAAGGTGGGCTGGAGTAGTGGTTTGGCAGTTATGGCGCTTGTCTGGCATGTGCAAGTACATGAGTTTGAACCCCATTACCACATACACATCAAAGTCTCAGAATAACAAAAGCCACATGAAAAATGGAATAAAAATTGTTTCGGTCTTTCTCTCTCACTGTCTTTCTTAAAAAAAAAAAAAAAGTGAAAAGTGCTGGGGAATGTGTGTCAGTGGTTAAGCACATCTGGGTTCAATTCCTGGTACAAAATAAATAACCAAACAGAGAAACAAATGAAAGAAACAAAGGAAGGAAAAAAGAAAAATGAATAAAATTTAGCTTTATTGGGATGAGTAATAAGCAGAGGTGAGAAGGCAGAAATAAGGAAAGTAAATGGGGTCTGAAAATCTAAAAAGTATTAAAATTAAATTTCCAATACTGAGATATCTGCATATATAGATTTTAATAAAAATAAAACCTTCCCTCAGTATACTCTTGCTCATTAGACATAACAAAAAACAGAAGACAAATACTAGAATGTTCCTACTTTTGAAATTGAAAAGATTTTTTTCATAATCAATAAAAATACAGTGTAACTAAAGATACAAATTTAGAATTTAAATATCAAACTCAATATAAGCCAAATGAGCAAATG
Source organism: Aplodontia rufa (assembly GCA_004027875.1). NCBI lineage: Eukaryota > Metazoa > Chordata > Mammalia > Rodentia > Aplodontiidae > Aplodontia > Aplodontia rufa. Next base: position 101,806 of record PVKS010002047.1, on the reverse strand, counting down.
TGATGAACCCATAGTAGCATCAAAAACATAAAAGCCAGGCATGGCAGTGCACACCTGTAATCTCAGTGTCTTGGGAGACTTAGACAGGAGTATCACCAACTTCAAGACCAACCAGCCTCAGCAATTTAGTGAGACCCTAAACCACTTAGTGAGACCCTGTCTCAAAATAAAAAATAAAAAATGTTGGAGATGTGACTTAGTGGTAAACTGCCCTGGGCTAAATACCCAGTACCAAAAAACAAACAAATAAATTTTTTAAAAAAAGCTTTTATGTTTAATTTAAGCTACAAAATGTCTTCATAGTGTAAAAGATTCAGGTAAAACAGCCTTCCAAAAATTTTTCTTATTTTCAAGAAGCTTTTACTCTATTGTTTCTTTGACTGCAACAAAATTGCAGTATATAATATGCTGGGAAATCAGGAAATGATTCTTGTAGTACAGGATCTTACAAACCAAGAAACCAATATAGAGCACAAGGATCTATAAGGAATCCTGATCAATTTTACTGAACTAATAAATGGAAGAACTAGAATCACTTATACCATGATTTCTTTAAAACCTGTTAAGAACATTTATAATTTCTTGCAGAATATAATTTCTTGGGGCATACTAAGTACACTCAAGATCTATGGGACATTTTTGGCCTGTGTCCTGTCTTCTGTAGCTGTGCACCATTTCTGTAGAAAATGAATTAGAAAGACATTAAAGCTTATTATATAGAAAGGTGTCATACCCTCACATCAAGGTACATGAGGAAAAAAATTCAAGAATTATAAATTCTTAGAAAACACAAAAGATCCTTTGGGTTCTGGCAAGGAAAACGTCAACAAGTAAAAAGATACTAGATGGCTATTGACCAGTTTCATGAAGGCAAAGCCATAAGCCAAGATGGAATAATGCTTTCCCACCATGTGTCTAGGGCTGCAAATGACACTAATCCTTTTTAATGGTCACAAAAGCTGACAACTTACTCAGCCTTAGAACTGAAGGCACAAAATCATCTCTGGGAATGACTCACCATAAACAGGTCACGAGCACCAATGTCAACAGCTAGGAGAAATGCCTTTTCAAATCTCTGATACCTATCAGGAAGAAAAGAAAGGTGTGTCAGTTGTGAACAAAACATAAAAGGAGAGAACTGTTTGCTTAATATATTTATTCAGTATTTGATTTTATTATTCTGACGGAAAAAATATTTTCAAAGAGAAGGGATATGGCCTGTTAGGATCTTCCATTTGTGAAATGTTACTGTGCTTAGGAGAAACTGAGACACAGAGCCTTGAGAAATCATAGGTTTAATTTCCAAGGAGAATTACAAACTTAAGCACACACTGCTGAATATGGGAAAGGACAGCTTGAAAATGTTTTCATAATTTTTACTTCATTGTGTCTTATAAGAGAAAATCATGGGGATATGGAGAATAAAGCAGAATAAGAATAATTAATCATATTTTTGTTTCTTAGGTAAAAGGTGGGAAGTAAAATGTTGTATTATTACAAAAGTCTTATATTTGAAAAGAGATTCTAGGATGTTACAGAAGAAGAATATAATTGATTTCCAAATTTTCAAATCATATATTACTTTTCTACCCTTTTCCATAATCATACTTTCCCTGAAGTAAAATTTTGAGAATTTTCTTTGTGAAAGTTTAATTTTAGGCAAAGATACATGAGAACAAGTACAGCTTAAATGAATCACCTATACCGAAAGTTTAAGATCTATAACAAAAAGTGTGTCATGAACACATACATTGCATAGGTTTTTGAAATGACAGGTGAGCTTTATTTTGTGTAAGTGCTAAGATATACACAGATGTAACTGTCAGTTTCTTTGTAGGAATACGCAAGAGGTACATAAGTTATTCTTTGTTCTATATTTTACATCATAAAATATAGTGGTAGAAAGGAATAATATTTCAAATAAAAATAAGTATTGTATATTAATTATTAACGGATTACATGACTGTTATCCCATCTCCGCCTTTCCCATTCTTACTAGTACCTCTAATATTTGCCTGAATGCCTCTCGACTACACAAAATCATGTGGAAATTGTTTATTTGTGTAGATTAAGAGTTTTGTACCAGGAAGCTCACCAATTCATTATATATTCAGGGAATGTGAGCTTTAGTAAAGAAGAGGTCAGAAATAGCCAGCTGTACTACTTTTTTTTTTCTTTCAGGGCTGAGGAACGAACTCAGGGCCTTCTGAGTGCTAGGCAAGCACTCTGCCGCTGAGCTAAATCCCCAGCCCACTGTACTTTTTCATGTCTTCACTGCCATTTTTCACTGACCTACTCCACTATAACTATTCTGGCAACAGTAAACCTCTGTCTTCAAATAATCATGAAATTTTAAACATGAAGTTCTATCTTGTGTGCCCTGTGGCCAAATCCAAGCCTACAAACTGCCCTTCTACTTCCTTCGCTTTCCTTTCTTTTCCTTCACTGTTTTCCCTTTTCTTAGATGAGATCTTTTGAGTTTCCTTTTCTAGTTCATATTTCTCTACCTCCCATTGAGGATGGTGTTCTGGGGTCCTCTATTATTTCTATACATGCCAATCTCCTCAATAATCTTATCACTACCATAGCAATGAAAATCGATTATATCAATGACTCTTAAAACTGTATCTCTACAATCCATCTCTTTCTTGAGCTCCACACCATTATCATGCACCCTCTTTTAAATTTTTGTGATATGAACATTAATGTAAAATCCATGCTCTTAGAAAAATTTTAAGTATACAACACAGTATTTTAAATGATCAACACAATGCTGTAAATCAAGTGTGTAAGACTTATCTTGAACATATGAAATTTTATACTCTGATATACTCACTGCTCTTCTCCACCCCAAACTTTGGCAGCAACCATTCTACTCCATGCTTCTATGAGTTTGACTATAGAGTCCTCATGTAAATAGAATGATACATAGTAGATATCCTTTTCTTAGATTGGCTTATTTAGCATAAAATCTTCCAGATTCATCCATGTTGTCATTGGAAGGATCTCTCTCTCTCTCTCTCTCTCTCTCTCAAGGATAAGTGACATTCCATTTTATATAAATGACACACTTTCACAAGGAAATCAGTTTTATTGATCACACTGCAATGTAACGAATGATGCTGGTGATATCAGAACTTCAGAAGTATTTGGTTTTTTTCCTATTTAATTCTGTTAATGGGGCTGGAGCGGTGGCTCAGCGGTTTCAGCGCTTGCCTGGCAAGCACGAGGAACCGGGTTCAAACCCCAGCACCACGTACACAACTGAGTGTTGGAGCAACTAAGGCCATGTGAAAAACTAAATAAAAAAAGTTGTTTCTCCCTTTCTCTGTCTCTATCACTGTCCCTCTCTGTTTAAAAAAAAAAAAATTCTGTTAAGAACCGAGGATTGACTAATCTTCACAGAACTTCCTAATTTGCTTTGTAAATGAGTCCGATACTGTGAATTTTAAAGATATTCATCTGCTGTTTCTGTGTCAGTGTTTCTCAGTATCTTTTTTGTTATTTACCTCTTCCCCTAAGGACTTTTCTGTTTACTAATTTTTTAAAATGAAAACTCTGAATTTTTTTTTTTTAAAGAGTGGAAAGTGAGTTAGTGAGACAGAGAGAGAGAGAGAGAGAGAGAGAGAGAGAGAGAGAATATCAATTGTTGTTGAGTTTTTCACATGGTTTTTATTGCTCTGACACTTAGTTGTGTACTTGTGCATGCCGGGCAAGCACCATAACTGCCAAGCCACTGCTCCAGCCCAATTCTCTGAATTGTTAAATGTTGGCTAAAAGATTTTTTTGTTATACTTTGACCAACATCTTCCCTTTTTGATATATTTTCCCTTTATCAATGTATAATGTTATTCATCTCTTAAAATAGTAATTTTTGACATATATATTTTGATTTTAGTATAGGCACCCAAGGTCATTTTTGGTTAGTATTTCCATGAAATATACTTTTCTGTCCTTTCATGTTCAAACTATTTGTGTCTCTGGATCTAAGTGAGCTTCTTCTTAATAGTAAATACCTGGATTATGTTTTTTTAATCTCCTGATTCAATCTTTGTCTTTTAAGTAGTGAAATTAATCTATTTAAAGTGATTATTGATAAGGAATATGTCTGTGATTTGCTATTTGTTTTCCATATACAATCTTTTTTCCTACAGTTATGAGATTTATAACCGCATGAGTGCATTAATCCATTTGATGGATTAATACTTTGAAAGGACATCTAGGTGGTAACCATAAACAGATAGTTTGTGTCTGGAGGAAGTAGGTTATGGGGTTGTAGACTATACTATATCCTGCCCCTGGTCCTTTGTTTTTTTCTCTCCCCTTCTCCTTCCCTGTAATGTCTCTCCCTCCCCACCTTCTCTCTTTCCCAATTGCCATGAGTTGACAGCTTTCCTCTACTACTTCCTCTCATCATGATGTTCATTCTGCCTCACCTCAGACCCAGGGCAAGAGACTCAGCCAACTATGGACTGAACCTCTGAAATCAGGAGTCCCAAATAAACATTTCCTCTTCTAAGTTGTTCTTGCCAGATATTTTGGTCAGAGCAATAAAGGCTGAAGAAAACAAGTGACAACCAAAAATACAATAACACTGGCTTTTAAATTTACCTTTATAGGTACCATTACGGTATTTTTTATTTCTTTGTGTAACTTCAAGTTACTGTCCAAAGCCCTTTAATTTTAGCAGAAGGGTCCTTTACAGCATTTTTTTGTAAAGCAGGTAGACTAGAAATGAATTTCCTCAAGCTTTTATCTGGGAATGTCTTAATTCACCTTCATTTTTAAAACAATATTTTTGATATCTTCTCTTTTGTTCCATTGGTCTTCATGTCTGTTTTGATACCAAACCATGCTGTTTTTATTACTATAGCCATATAGTATAATTTCAGGTCAGGAATTGTGACACTTCTTGCTTCCTCTTTCTTGCTTAGTAATGTTTTGGCTATTCTGGGCCTTCTGTTGTTCCATTCTATATCCATGAAGAATGTCACTGTTTATCTTGATGGGGACTGCATTGAATCTGTATAGGCTTTCAGTACAATGGTCATTTTGATTATACCGATTCTGCCTAACCAAGAACATGGAATGTTTTTCCATCAATTCAGTCATCTGCAATTTCTTTTTTTAATGTTCGTTAATTTTCATTGTAGAGGTCCTTCATATCCTTTGTTAGATTGATGTCCAAGTATTTTATTCTTTTTGAGCAAACTGTGAATGGGACAGATATCCTGATTTCTTCTTCACTGGAATTGTTGCTGGATTATAGGAAAGCTAATGATTTATGAGTATTGATCTTATAACCAGCCACTTTGCTGAAATTGTATAAATTCTAGGAGTCTTCTGGTCAAGATTATTGGGTCTTCTAAGTATAGGATCATGTCATCAGCAAATAGAGACATCTTGACTTCCTCTTTTCCCATTCCGCTTCCTTTGATTACCTTCCCTTGTCTGATAGCTGTGGCTAGGTTTTCAAGGACTACATTGAATAAGAGTGGTGAAAGTGGACATCCTTTTCTTGTTCTTGAATTCAGCGGAAATGCTTTCAGTCTTTCTCCATTAAGCATAATGTTGGCTATGGGTCTGTCATAAATGGCTCTTACAAAATTAATATCTTCCTTTGATCCCTATCTTCTCCAGAGTTTTGAGCATAAATGGGTGCTGAATTGTATCAAAGGCCTTTTGTCAGTCAACTGAGATGATTATATGATTTTTACTTTTAATTCGTTTAAGTGGTGAATTACATTTATTGATTTGCGTATGCTGAACCAGCCCTGCTTTCCTGGAATGAAGCCCTCTTGATCATGATGCATTATCTTTTTGATGTATTTTTGGATCCAGATAGTTAGAATTTAATTAAGGATTTTTGCATCCATGTTCATCAGGGAAATTTGTCTATAGTTTTCTTGATGTATCTGTGTTGGGTTTTGGTATTAGGGTTATATTTGCTTCATAAAAAAGTGTCTGGGACGGTTCCAACCCTTTAAATTTCATGGAAAAGTTTGCAGAAGATTGGTGTTAATTCTTCCGTAAAGGTCTGGTAGAATTCAGCTGTGAATCCAGTAGGTCCTGGGGTTTCCTTTTTTGGAAGGCTTTTGATTGCTGTTTCGATCTTACTACCTGAGATTGGTTGGTTTAGAATTTCAATGTCCTCCCGTGTTAATTTGGGAAGGTCGTATGTGAAAGATATTTATTTGTTCATTTCTTCCACATTATCAAACTTGGCAGAGTATAACTTTTCAAAATAAGTTCTGATAATCTTCTGGATTTTGGTTGAGTCTGTGGTGATATCTCTATTCTTGTCTTTTGTTTTGTTGATTTGCTTCATTTCAGTCTTCATTTTGGTGAGGCTGGCAAGGGGTCTGTTGATCGTATTTATTTTTTCAAAGAACCAACTCTGTTTTGATACTTTGTATTATGTTTTTTGTTCTCAATTTCATTGATTTCAGCTCTGATCTTAATTATTTCCTGTCTTCCATTAGGTTTGGGACTGGATTATTCCTCTTTTTGTAGGGATTTGAGTTGGAGCATAAGTCTATTTAGGCTCTTTCCTGATTTTTGATGAAGGTATTCAGTGCTAAAAATTTACCTTTTCAGAATGCTTTCATTGGGGCTGGAGTGGTGCCTTGGCGGTTGTGGTGCTTGCCTTGCATGTGCAAGTCCATGAGTTTGAACCCCAGCACCACATACAACAAAGGCCACATGAAAAACTGAATAAAGCTGATTCTCTCTTTCTCTCTCTCTCTCTCTCTCCCTCTCTTAAAGGAAAAAAAAGAATGCTTTCATACTATCCCAGAGAACATTATTTCATCACTCTTTTGTTTCCAAGAATTTCTTGATTTCTGTTCTCATTACTTCTTTTATCCATTCTTTGTTTAAGAGGATATTTTTCAATTTCCAAGTATTTGAGCAGATTCTGTTGTTTTTCTTGCTGCTAATTACTAAGATGATACCACTGTGCTCTGACAGGATACATGGGACTGTATCAATTTTTTTATACTTGTCAAGGTTAGCTTTGTGGACTAGGAAGTGGTCAATTTTGGAGAAGGATCCGTGAACTGCTGAGAAAATAAACTCAGCCGAAGTGGGATGGAATATTCTGTAAAAGTCTGTAAGTCCAGTTGATTTATAGAGTTGTTTAGATTAGAGATATCTTTGTTGATTTTTTGCCTTGTTGATCTGTCAATTGTTGATAAAGGTGTATTAAAGTCCCCCAGTAATATTGTGTTGAGATCGATGAGGGGTTTAATGTCCTTGAGTACTTTTTCCATTTATTTGGAAGGGTTGTAATTGGGGGCATAAATGTTAAATGTCATTATGTCTTCTTGATGAAATGTTCCTTTTACTATGATATAGTGACCTTCTTTATCCTTTCTGACTACTTTTTTATCAAAATTAACTTTTTCGGATACAAGTATTGCAATGCCAGCTTGCTTTTTCGGGCCACAAGCCTGGTAGACATTTCGCCAATTTTTCACCTTCAGTCTGTGTCTATTTTTGATTATGAGGTGTGTCTTCTGTAGGCAGCATATTGTTGGATTTTGTTTTTTGATCCAGTAAGCCAATCTGAATCTTTTGACTGGGGCATTGAGTCCATTCATGTTCAGAGTTAGAATAGCTATAGGAATCTGAGTCCCTGACAATGTGACTATTGCTGTGTTTTGAGCCATCTTGGATATCTTTTAGTGTGTTTTGTGATAATTGACTTTCTTCTGTTTTAGGGTTTTGGAAGTTGTTTATGTGTCCCTCTAAATGAAGTACGTCCATGAGAATTTTCTGTAGCACAGGCTTTGTGCTACTGTACCTTGCTAGCTTGAATTTATCATTGAATTATTTAATTTCCCCATCACATTTAAAGCTGAATTTTGCAGGGTATAGTGTCTTTGGGTGAAAATTGTTTTCTTTCAAAATTTGAAAAATACTATTCAGTGCTCTCCTGACCTTTATTGACTGCTCGAAGAAATCCATAGTGATCCTAATTCGTCTGTCACTAAATGTGATTTGGTGTTTTTCCCTGTTTTTAGGATCCTTTCCTTGATTTCTCTGTTACTCATTTTACAGATGATGTGGTTAGGTCTGTTTGGTGTCCAATAGCCATCTTAAATTTGATTTTCTGGATCAATTCTGATATGGGGAAAATCCTCCTTGGCAAATTCAGTTAGAAGGTTCCTAATGCCCCTTGCTTGTTTTTCAGTGTTTTCTTCAATCCCAATTACTCTCAAAATATTTCTTCTGATCTCATCAAATACTACTTGGAGGTTCTGATCATGCAGATTAAGTTTCTTTTCTTGTCTGTCCTCCTTGAACTTAACATTGCTCAGCCTGTCTTCATTATCTGACGTTCATTCTTAGAGAGCTGAGGTTCTGTTTTCTACTGATTTTTACTCTGGTATTAGTATCTTCCAATGAGCTTTTGATTTGGTTGACGGCTAGAACACACAAACTAGAATCGGCTCATGTATCTGCTCCTGCAAAGAAGCCAGGAATCTCCGCCATTTTGAAACCTCCCAGAGGGTGTTAAAAGAAACTGCTTTGTGAACGGTGAACCCAAAATCACCACATTCAGAGCGGAATAGGGAATGCAGTCTGGAAGAGTGGCTCTAGGCCTCCAGTGTTTTGAATGTATGCCCTGGTGGCTGTGTTCCAGCTGCTGTTGCAGTCCCAGGGCACCAGAGACCCATGCCTAGTCTCTGCTGAGCGCTCACTGTTGTGTCTGAATTTACATGTGCTGCAGCCTCCTCCCATCCAGGGCAGAATCCCAGCCTACCATCAGTTGGGTAATTGGCCCTGGAAAATTATGAATTGGGACTTCCTGAACTTTCAGCATATCCATGGCTCCATGTCACTAAACTTCCTTCTCTGGATAGTAATGAATCTGGGGAGAAATCTTGCTATCCACCCACCTCACAGTAAGGTACCTCTCCTGCCACTGGCATCCCAGATTCATGAAGAGACTCTTCACTCAGCTCTGCCACAGGTCACCATCTTTCCTTCCTCTCTGGATTTAAATCTTTAACCTTGTTATTTTCTATCGCTCCACTTGTTTGACCTTTGAAACAAGTATTTTTAATGATTTCATTCTATCTCCTTGATCACTATCAAGGAGATCATTTCTTGATCATTTCTCTTATATTCCAAGAATAATGGTTTCATAAAATTATTGCTCAAGACATATGAAACCTCAAGGTTGAGGCACATTTACATCTATGAAAGTGTAATGTCCTTATTTTAAATTAAGTATCTTGACATAGCATGCAACTCTGCATCACATTACTGTTCACAACTACTTCAGTAGTTATGGCTATAGTATTACCTTCCAGGAATGTAAGGATGATTTATTATTAGAAAATCCACCAAGATGGCAAACTGCAGGAAGGCTCCTTCATGTTTGGCACCATGACTAGATGAAAAAACTCCAGGAGAGTTCCATTGCTGGAAGGTGTGTTTAAGGGAAAATCATCATCAGGACACAGCTTTAGGGGAGATTTTGGAGGATAGGAGATTTGGATGCACTAAGTGGAAAACAGGGATTATATCCATCCCAGCCGGGACACAGCAGCTGCGACCGTCAATGCTTCCAATCAACAAGGAGGTAGGGAAGGAGCTGAACCATAACGTGCGATCCAGTCTGCTGCAGAGAAGCCAGGTTCTATAAGGAACCGAGCACTGGTTTCAACTAGAGCCAACTTTACTGCAATTCCACTGCCTAAGAGGAGAACAGTGTCTCTGAGCTGCTTGCAAATGGGAAAATCAGGAGTCTTTCTGAACAAACTGCCTGGCGTGAGCAAGTCTGCATTTCAGAGCAGGTTACTTCATAATTCCACCAGGAACCAGGCATGGTTCAGAGGCTGAATCCAGAAGAGAAGGCATGGGACAGGCCCAGTCTTCACTTACATCAGGGGGATTCAGGTATGTGGCGTATAGGGGAGCCTTGCTCAGCCCTGTCTATTCCTACCCACAGCCAGAAGGCTCACATAAGCCAAGGTGGGAGAGGAGCACTAGCAGACCTCCATCTGAGCTCAAAAAACCTGGAGGGACTGGGAGTGTAACCAGCACAGGGAACGCTGATATGCTTTCAAACCACCCAAGAACCCTAAGACTCCCGAGTTTCAGATCCACAGGGAAGAAGGCAAAGTTACCCCTTGGGGCATTCCTCAATCAGATCTCTTCAGGGAAATCTCTACCCAGAAAGCCCAGAAGACTGAGCAAGACATCCAATCCTCTACTCGAGATCACATGATTCCAGACTGAGAGACCCTACAAAAAAACTCAGATGGACAATGAACATCTGTTCTCAACATGTAGAGACAACCTCAGTAATCATGGCTAAAGTTTTCGTTAAGAATTTTTATCCTTTTCTAAATTCTTTTTCTTTCTTTCTTGTTTTTGACATGCATTTATGTGCCATCTGCAGAAGTTGATTGGTTCACGGACATATGAATATATAAGCTGGGTTTTTATTTCCATTTTTAAAAATTATTATGATTATTCCTTTTTTTTTTTTTTTTTTGCTTTGTTTTGTTTTGTCTTTTTCGGGGTTTTTCTTAGTTTTTTTTCCCTTTTTTTCTTTTTTTACTTCCTTTCCCTTTTGTGTCTCTCTATATACTCCCTTCATTCCTGTGCATTTTCCTCAGTGTAAATATTTATCCTTGTCCTTCCTAATGAGGGTTAGAATTTTGATAATTTCATTTAGAATTTGAACTGTATTATGCTCTAGTTGCAAAGCTTTCCTGTACTTGCTTCTACCCTTTCTTATGCTATCACCCAAATCCTATTAATATTTCTTTCACCCTTCCTCTACTTTGGTACCTCTGTCTCTTTTTCCTCTGTTTTTTTTTTTCTCTCACTCTCCAGCAAATCCTTCACCTCCTCTACTTTCTCTCTATTCATGCTCAGATATTACAAGCTGTTCTCTAACTTCCTCTTACATTCCCTTCTCATTCAGGCTTCTTATAACAATTGACCCTCCATCATTAATGCTATGTAACCATTACCACTGTGAATGCCAAACTCAGTAACTATTGTATGCTCTGAACCCTGACATAGGTGAAGGTTAAATACTGTTGTCACTAAAGTAATAACTAACACTACCATTCATTTCATAGGCAGAATTTAACACTGTAATAGATATAGTCAGTACTAAATATCCAGCTGAATACCATTTATTGTATGCATTGGTTGTTCATATTGATTATCTCCTATTAGGTAATAAGGAGCTGGAAAACAAAAAGGACAATAACATTTCACAATTTAGGGATTTGACTTCTGAACACAACTTTCCTGACAATACCCCAACCAAAGTAAGGGACGGGACAAAACTCCCAATTCAACAGCAAAGACCCAAAGAGGAACAACCAGATAGATATCTCAGGCCACCAGTTCACTTCAGTTTAAGGAGCGAGAAGAAGCCAGTGAAGACTCCACACCACATACGTGTACCCAGGACTCTGGTCGCACTGACGCAGGCACACTTGACACCCCCAAAGACTCCACACCCAGACAACACCGAGTGGCCATGCACATCTGCCATATCCAGATATATTGGGCCCATCCCACCACTGAGGATCCCAGATCCAAGCACAGGATATAGGTTGGTCCATTCTGGCCCAGCCCACACCTCTGAGACCCTACCACCCAGCGATGCACCCCAAAACTACTCAGCTTCAACAATGTAGAGGGCTTCCCAGCAATACCACCAGATGCCAGGACCGAGTCCTCGAACCTAGATCCAAAAGTGCGACAAAACAAGGCTCCAGGAAGAAATAGCTTTCTGGAAGAACGTGGTCAGAGAGGAGGTGTCTGACCAAACCCTTGACACGAAAGGAAGAAGAACCCAGAGAAGATCCAGATGAAGCTTTTCAAAGATGAAGAATCAAACTAGAAGAGGTTCACCTCAAACCCATAACTCCCCTAGCAAGGAGCCCAGAGTAGGAGCGGGATGGAAATCTGCAACAAATTATCAATGATCTCATAACTAAAAGGAATAATGAACTAAAAGATTTAATGAAGGGACTAAATAAGAAAACTCAAGAGATGGAAAACTCTATTATCAAAGAAATAGAGATACTCAAAAAGGAAGTAACACCTTCCTTTTTGCAACACCCAGCTTTTAGCTAGAGAGTTGCTAACACTTTCGGCTGCAGACACCTGCAGTCAGCCCAAATTCCCAGTTTTATCTGGGAATTGCTGCAAACACTAGAAGCAGGCTGTTTTGGCTGCTGGAATCTGTAGCAGCCCAGACTCCATTCACCAGTGGGAGCAGAGAATACGGCCTCATCTCAAAAACCCCGCATTATTTTGGTTCCCTGACCGGGAATTCTCTTTGGAAGGTCACTTGCCACCGGTCACCATGGATGTCTGAGTTGCCCTGACCACCAAGCTGCCATTACACATAGAATCCACAATCAAGACCGGCTTCTATTGGGGTTCTTATAGAAAGGCCTCTGGGGAAAGGTCCCTGACTGCCGTCCCCATTCTACGCCCCATTTCGGCCAGAAGTAGCCACAATGGTCATCACCCATTTTTCCCTAACAGCAGTTAGGGATACTTCTTCAGAGGGGGGAATGAGACAGATTAGGAGAGACAGTGAAATGGCTAGGCAGGCAGGACAGAGGGCCCCTATCCAAGAGCTAGGTGGTAGAGGCAGAGAGTGATTGACAGGTGTGCTCAGGGCCTTCAAATGCAAAAGACCATGAAACTCACCTTTGTCCCAACTAAGATGGGGGTGGTCACAGGCATGCTCAAGATCTTCAAATGCAAAAAGACCTTGAGGCTCACCCTAGTCCCTGACTAAGAGATGGGGGTGGTCACAGGTGGATACTAGGAAGTATTTGGCCAACTTTTGTTTTAACCAATGGTGCTCTTGACCAGTTTCAATGCCTGCTTTACATAGATTTTAACCAATGGTGCTCTTGACCAGTTTCAATGCCTGTTTTACATAGATTTTAACCAATGGAGTTGATGCATTTCTCAACGCCTGCTTTGCATGAATGTTAAATTATGTTCCTAGCCCAAATCAATATAACCTCTGGCCTATCCTCCATTAGATGGTGTCCTGCTTCCAGGTACCCCTCCGCTTTGCGGAGTCTCTGTTCTTCCTAAATAAATCCTATTCCTTTTACTGCTCAAAAAAAAAAATTTAAAAAAGAAAGAAAGAAAACAAGCTCAGCACTTGAAGAAAGAACTTCTGATAAAGAGCACAGGCTGAGTAAGCTTGAGTGCATGGATGACAAAAAAGAAAAAGACTCAGAGAACACAAATTGAATTTTCTAAATGTCTGGAATGAAATTAGAAGAAATAATCTAAGAGTAACTGGTATAAAGGAAGAAACAGAAGTGCAAATGAATGGTATAAGGAACATTCTCAATGAAATATTAAAGATATTTTTCCTATATAAAAACAGAGTCAGATATGCTCATCCAGGAAGTTTATAGGACACCCAAAAGGCCTAATCAAATGTGAAACTCACCAAGACACACTATATTCAAAATTTACAATAGGGAAATCAAGAAAATAATATTAAAAAATACTAGGGAGAAACAACAAATCACATTCATAGGCAAACCAATAAGAATCACCTCTGGCTTTTCAATTCAGACTCTGGAGGCAAGAAGACCATGGAAGGAGATCTCACAACATTTGAATGACCAAAACATGCAGCCAAGAATACTACACCCAACAAAACTCAGCTTCAAATTTGAGGGGGGAAATAAGCACTTTATAAGATCAAACTTGCAGCATTTGTGAACAGAAAATCAGCATTACAAAGAATCCTCAAATATGAACTCCAGACAGTAGAACAAGAAAACACTACTCAAAACAGAGGAAATTCAATACAGATACATGCTATCAACAGACAACCAAGACAGCACAGAACTTACTAATAAAACACAGTAAGTAACTATGAACCACAACCATATAACTATTCTAACACAGAATGTGAATGGTCTCAATGCACCACTCAAAAGACATGGATTAGCAGACTGGATCAAAAAAACAAAATCCAACAATATGCTGCTTACAAGATACCTCCCTTACAGCCAATGATATCCACAGATTGAGGGTGAAAGGATACAAAAAAATCTAACATGCGTACAGCCCAAGACAGCTGGATGGTACTGCAATACTTATATCCAACAAAGTAGATTTCAAATGTAAACTAATTAGAAGAGATAAAGAAGGCCACTACATGTTGGTAAAGGAAACAATACAACAGGAAGACATAACCATAGTAAATATATACTCTCCAAATAACAATGCTACCAACCATGTGAATAAATTACTCCAGGACATAAAACCACTTGTGGAACTCAACACAATAATACTGGGAGAATTCAACAGTCCTCTATCATCAATAGACAGATTGTCAAAGAAAAACAAAAAAAACAAAAAAAAGAAACAACAAAGAAATCTCCAGCCTAAACAACTCCATAAATCAAATGGATGTAACAGACATCTATAGAATATTCCACCCCAAAACAACTGACTTCTTCTCAGCAGCATGTGGATCCTTTTCCAAAAAGGTTCACAAAGGAAATCTCAGCAAAGATAAAAAATATAGATATTACTCCAAGTATCCTATTAGACCATAACATCATGACCCTAGCAATTAACAGCAAAAATATAATAGAAAACACACGTATTATGGAGATTGAATAATACCCTATTAAATGAAGAATGGATTCAATAACATAAGCAGAAATCAAGGAATTCTTGGAAGAGAATGAGGATGAAGACACAACATACTGAAACCTCTGGGACAACAAGAAAGCATTCCTAACGGGAAAATTTATATCACTGAGTGCCCACATTAAAAATGAGGAGAGATCCCAAATAAATATCTATGCTCCACCTCAAATCCCTACAAAAGTAAGAACAATCTAACTCCAAAACCAACAAAAGACAGGAAATGAAGATCAGAGCTGAACTCAGTGAAACTGAGAACAAAAAAACAATAAAAAGAATTGACAAAGCAAAGAGCTGGTACTTTGAAAAAATAAATAAAATAAATAGAGCCTTAGGCAATCTACCTAAAAGAAGGAGGAAAATGAAGCAAAACAATAAAATTACCAATGAAAAGGGAGTAAACACCACTGACCCCATGGAAATCAAATGGATTAGCTGAACATATTTTGAAAAACCATACTCCTCTAAATTAGATAATCTGGAAGACATGGACAAATTTCTAGATTCATACAACATCCCCAAATTAATGCAGGACAATATGGAAATCCTAAACAGCCCAATAACAGGCACTGAAATCCATATAGTAATTTAAAGCCTTCCAAAGAAAAACCCAGGACCTGATGCATTTCCCTCTGAGTTTTCCCACACCTACATGGAGGAGCTAACACCACTCCTTCTTAAGCTATTACATGAAATTGAAAAGGAAGGAACTCTCCCAAACACTTTTTATGAGGCAATCATAAGTCTGATACCAAAACCCTACAAAGACACATCAAAGAAAGAAAACTACAGAGCAATATCCCTGATGAACATCGATAAGGTTCTAACAAATCATATTCAAAAACACATCAAGAAGATAATTCATCATGATCAAGTGGGCTTCCATGATAAAGTGGGATTCATTCCAGGTAGACAAGGCTGGTTCAACATTCTCATATCAATAAATGTGATTCATCACTTAAACAGAATGAAGGACAAAAACTATGATCATCTCAATGAATGCAAAAAAGGCTTTCAATAAAATTCAGCACCCATTTGTACTCAAACCTCTAGAAAAGACGGGGATTAAAGGAACTTGAAAGCATTTCCACTAAGCTCAGGAACAAGGCAAGGCTGTCTGTTCTCAAAACTTTTATTCACCATAGTTCTTGAGACCCTAGCCAGAGCAATCAGGTAAGAGAAGGAAACCAAAGGGATAAGAATCGGTAAAGAGGAAGTCAAACTATCCCTTTTTGCTGACCACATGTTCCCATATCTGGAAGATCCAAAAGACTCCACTGGAAAACTGACTGAGCTTATAAATAGATTTAGCAAAGTGGCAGGCTACAAGATCAACACCCATAAATCAATAGCTTTCCTATACATTAACAATAATAGGGCAGAAGAAGAAATCAAGAAATTAGTCCCATTCACAACATCCTCAAAAAGAATAAAATACTTGGGAATTAATCTAACAAGGGAAGTCAAAGACCTCAACAACAAAAATTATTGGACATTTAAGAAAGAAATCCAAGAAGACCTGAGAAGATGGAACAACATTCCATGTTCTTGGTTAAGCATAATTAACATAATTAAAATGGCCATTCTGGCAAAAGCCCTATATAGATTCAGTGCAATCCCATCAAGATACCAATGTCATTCTTTACAGATACACAAAAAAGCAAATCTCAAATTCATTTGGAACAACAAGAAACCCAGAATAACCAAAACATTCCTAGTCAAAACAGATGAAACAGGTGGATTCATAATACCAGATCTAAATCTATATTACAGAGCTGTAGTAACAAAACAGCATGGTACTGGTATCAAAATAGGAATGAAGACCAATGGAATAGAAGACACTGAAACACACCCACAAATCTTTAAACATCTAATCTTTGACAAAGGGGGTCAAAATATAACAAAGGAGTGACAGCCTATTCAACAAATGGTACTGGACAAACTGGACAGCTACATGCAGAAAGGAGAAATTGGATCCTTATTTCTCACCTTGCACAAAAATCAAATCTAAATGGATCAAAGAACTAGGAATTAAACTAGCTACCATATGACTGCTAGAAGAAAAGTTAAGATCAACACTTCAGCATTTGGCAATAGGCAAAGATTTTCTCAACAGGATTCCAAAAGCAAAAGAACTAAAGCCAAAAATCAATGAGTGAGATGCCATTAAGCTAAAAAGCTTTTGCACTGCTATGGAATTGGTCTAAAGTATCAAGGGACCACCTACAGAATAGGAGATAATCATGGCCTGTGATTTCTTCTGATGGGATTAATATCCAGAACTTACAAAGTTCTCAAAAAACTTAAAATCAAAACCACAAACAATCCAATCAATAAATGGGCCAAAGAGCTAAATAAAAACTTCTCAACAGAGGAAATTGAGCAAGTCAATGCATACATGGGCAAGTGTTCTAAATCACTAGTAATCAGAGAAATGCAAATCAAAACTACATTAAGATTTCACCTCACTCCAGTCACACTGGCAAAAATGAAGAATATAAACAAATAACAGATGCTGAAAGAGTGGTGGGGAAATAGGAACACTAGCACACTACTGATGGAACTGCAGACTGGTACAGCCACTCTGGAAAACAATGTGGAGAATCCTCAAAAAAATTAGGGATGGATTCAATATATGATCCAGCTATCTAACTTCTGGGTATTTTCCCAGAGGAATTAGAATCAGCACGTCACAGAGACACAGCAAAATCAGGGACAATGACGGTCGCAGCTGCGGCTGCTGTGTCCCAGCTGGGATGGATGTAATCCCTCTTTTCCCATTGCTGCACCCACATCTCTGATTCTACAAAAATCTCCCCTAACACTGTGTTCCAGTGATGGTTTTCCCCAAAACACACCTTGTTGCAATGCAGATGTCCTGGAGGTTTTTCATCCAGTCATGCAGCCAAACAAAAAGCAGCCTTCCTGCAGCATGCCATCTTGGAATCCTTGCCAAACCCTTTCTTAAGATTTGGTTTACATGGATTATTACATTAATTCTCACAACACACTACAGTGGTAAGTACCATGAATATCCTTATTTATAAATCAAAAATGGTAGCTAAAGGGTATTAAGAATGTGCCCATGCTCAAACTTTCTTATAATCCTCTACGCTAGACTGCAGTATATACCCCTCTTTTTACAAAGTACCTCGGGAAAGAACTCCTTATCTTCTTAGAGGTTCATTTCATTGTATGACGGTGAAGATGAAGGATTCTGAGGTCAGCTGGACCCATGTGAGAATTCAGGTCCACCTCATATTGTTTATGAGCAAGTTAATTAATCTACATATCCTCCTCTAGAAAGCAAGAATAAAAATGCCTCCATACTGCGATGTGAGAATTAAAGGTGATCATGCTTTAAAAAGTCCTTATTTAGCTTTAAACAGTAGTACACATAAAAAATCAGCTGTTCACATAATGACACAAATAGCCTCTCTCCATAAATATGTATCATTAATAGTCTTTAAAAAAGAAAAAGGTACTAAAATTCAAACACTGGAGGCAGAGAGTATATGGGAACTCGGTACTTTCTATTCAGCTTTGCTGTGAACCTGAAACTGTTCTAAAGTTTGTTAATTAGTATACAAGCAGATGTGTGTAGAACTACTTTCTAGACCTTTAAACAATCTTTAAATCCGAATACTAGATCAAAAAGAGTAAGTCTCTTGAACTGCCATCACAGCAAATCAACCCACAGGATATTTTAAAGATATTAAAATCTCATGCACTCATTGTTCATAACTCTGTTAAAAACTGCATTTAAAAAAAAGGAACTAAACAAAAAACAACAAAAAGAAGTGCATGAATATACCAATGGGATCTCATATGTTAAAAATATCTTCCAAGAGCCAAGATGGCGACCACCCCACCAGTAGTGACTCTGACACGCTCCTGAGAATCACCTCACGCTGCGGGATTGCACATGCATTCCCACTGTAGGACAAAACTCTCAGTGTGGGTGAACATTACCCCCCGCTAATTTTTTTAACTCCAAAGGAATAGCTTGGTGCATTAACGAATATAAAGGAGGAAGTTTGTGGCACCCTCATGAACGACCCCACACACAGGGGGAGGGGAGCTTCCCCAGAGGGGAGGAAACGGAGCAAGTTTCCTAATCAAACACCCTAATCCAGCCACGAACTCCCTGATCTGATTGATCTTAATTTACATGAACTTGGAATAAAGCTCTGGGAACTAATTGCTCACATTAGCAAACTTACAGCTGTTTGTGCAAGCAGCAGCAGCCAGCTCCCCACTGTCACGTTTCCATGAGGGTGGGGCTGGCTGATCGGCAAAAAAAATGGTCTGGAGGTCCCAGCCGACACGGAAAGAAAACCAGAATCTACTGAACCCCCTGATCTGACTGAATTTAATTTGCATGAATGTGGAATAAATCTCTGGGAATTAATGGCTCACATTAGCAAACTTATAGCTGTTCATGTGAGCGGTGAGAACAAGAATCTACGAGCCTGAGTATTGGCCATCTCCCAAAGGGTCTGTGTGGTGCTCAGATCTCCCTCTCCACCTCCGGTTGCAACCAGTTGAGCCGGGGGAAGAGAAGATTCAATGCAAAGCTAACCTTTTCCTCCCTTGTACTCTGAGATCCTGCTATCCGAAGAAACAGAAACTCTTCAAAATGATCACTTGCTTGCTATCACAATGTATTTATTTGAGAGCTCTGTCAAAGAAAACTGCTACTATTGGTGCTAGTCACCAGCACATCTGTTTTAGTTGAAACCGACTACTATCTGCACATATAGCCTCTCAAGATCTTGCAAACCAGTCTGGCATCTTTAAGTCTATCTTGACCATATAGCTCCCCATCACAAAGAAGCAAACCCATAAGAAGCTCCAATTACTCCACCAAGAGTAACAAGGTTCAACTACAGGACACACTCTCTGATTCTGAAAATGAGGAGAAGGGGAAATAACTCTTCTCCTCAACCACAGAGATCTCAACACAAGGACCTCATAGCTGGGCCCCTAGATGAAAACAAAAGATATTTTATCAACATTATGATTAGTAATTCAATCAAAGAGTTGAGAGATGAAATAAGGAAAGAGATCAGAGAATAGTCTCAAGAGATGAGAGATAACGTCCACAGGGAAATAAGGGAACAGTTCCATGAGATGAAAGATCAGGTATACAAAGATATAGACATTCTGAAAACAGATGTAGGAGAGCTATCAGGATTGAAAAACATGGTTAACCAAATCAAATCTTCACTGGAAGATACCAACACCAGAGTATACTCCACTGAAAATAGAACTTCAGCTCTTGAAGAACGAGTATCAGACAATGAGGATAGGCTGAACAATGTAGAATTCAAAGAAGATAAGCAAGATAAACAGCTTATATTACATAATCAGAACTTCCAAGTAATATTTGATAAGATGAGGCATAATAATCTGAGAATCATTGGCCTGGAGGAAAACTCCGAACAGCAAACCAGAGGCATCAAGAACTTTTTAAGCGAAATCATAAGCAACAACTTCCCTCATCTTACAATTGATCCGGATTATCACATCCAAGATGCTTATAGAACTCCAAATAGACCTAATCAATTGAGAAACTCACTAACACATATCATATACAAAATGAATAACAGAGAAATTAAGGAGAGAATTCTAAAAGCTGCTAGAGGAAAGCCCCAAATCACATTCAGAGGCAAACCAATTCGGATCACTATGGATTTTTCAGAGCAAACAATGAAGGCCGGAAGAGCTTGGAACAATATCTTTCAAGTGTTGAAAAATAACAACTTCCACCCAAAGATAATATACCCTGCAGAACTCAGCTTCAAATGTGATGGGGAAATTAAATACTTCAACAATAAACTCAAGCTACCAAGATACATGAACACAAATCCTGCTCTACAGAACATTCTCAAAGATGTTCTCCATTCAGAAGAAAATGCCAATGATATCCTAAATCCTTAAACAAGGGTGAGTCAATAATCATATTATACACAGACTGACTTCCAAGATGACTCAAATCTCTTTAATTGATACAAAAGCAGAAACTCAGCCTCCCACACCTATTCTAACCTTGAATGTGAATGGTCTCCATGCCTCAATTAAAAGACAGACTGGCCAATTGGATCAAAAAACAAAATCCAACAATATGTTGCCTGCAAGAGATGCAGTTGACACTCAAAAATAGACACAGGCTGAAAGTGAAAGGATGGCAAAATGTCTACCAGGCCTGCGGCCCAAAAAAACAAGCTGGCATGGCGATTCTGATTTCTGATAAAACCAATTTCCAACTAAAACTAGTCAGAAAGGACAAAGAGGGTCACTTTATCATACTAAAAGGGGCAGTCCGTCAAGAAGATATAATGATAATTAACATTTATGCCCCCAATTACAACCCCCCCAAATATATGGAAAAAATACATAAGGACATTAATCCCCTCATTGATCTCAACACAATAATTCTAGGGGACCTCAACACACCACTATCAACTCTAGACAGATCATCAAAACAAAAAATGAACAAAGACATCTCCAATCTGAACAACTCTATTAATCAATCGGGCTTAACAGACATCTACAGAATATTCCATCCTAAGACAGCTGAATTTACCTTCTTCTGAGCAGCTCATGGAGCCTTCTCTAAAATAGACCACATCCTAGTTCACCAAGATAATCTTAACAAACATAAAAAAGTGGATATACTCCCATGTATTCTGTCAGATCATAATGCTATGATTTTAGCAATCAACAGCAGAGAAACAATAGAAACTACTGAAACACTTGGAAATTGAATAATTCTCTCTTAAAAGAAGGATGGGTAAAAGAGGAAATGAGAGCAGAAATTAAGAAGGTCTTGGAATTGAATGAGAATGAGGAAACAACATACCGAAATCTCTGGGACAGTACGATGGCATTCTTAAGAGGTAAATTTATAACACTGAGTGCATACATCAAAAATCTAGAAAGAGGGCTGGAGTGGTGGCTCGGCAGTAACGGTGCTTGCGCAGCATGCGCAAATACATGGGTTCAAACACCAGCACCCACGTGCACCACTAAGTGTCAGAGCAACAAAAGCCATGTGAAAATCTCAATAAAAATTGATTCTGTCTCTGTCTGTCTGTCTGTCTCTCTCTCTCTCTCACTGTCCTTCTCTCTTAAAAAAAAAAAAAAAGAAAAGAAAAAAAATCTAGAAAGAGACCAGATAAATAGCCTTATGCTTCAACTCAAACGACTACAAAAAGAGGAACAATCCAACCCCAAAGCTAACAGAAGACTGGAAATCACCAAAATCAGAGCTGAAATCAAAATTGAGAACAAAAAAACTATACAAGCTATTAACAAAACTAAGAGTTGGTTCTTTGAAAGAGTGAACAAAATCAACAGACCCCTTGCCAACCTCACTAAAAGGAAGAACGAAAGAAAGCAAATCAACAAAATCAAAGACGAAAATGGGGATAGCACCACAGACTCATCCAAGAGCCAGAAGATTATCGGAACCTATTTTGAAAATTTATACTCTGCCAAGTTTGATAACCTGGAGGATATGGACAAGTTATTGGACATATGTGACATCCCCTCTTCAACACAGGAGGACACTGAAAATCTAAACCAGCCTATCACAGATAGTGAAATTGAAGCAGCAATCAAAGCTCTCCCAAAAAAGAAAAGCCCAGGTCCGGATGGATATACGGCAGAATTCTACGAAGTCTTCACAGAAGAACTAACACCGATCCTCTACAAGCTCTTCCAGGAAATTGATAGAGCAGGAACACTCTAAAAAGACTCTCCCAGACTCTTTTTATGAAGCAAATATTACACTGATTCCAAAACCAAACAAAGACTTGTCAAGAAAAGAAAACTACAGGCCAATATCCCTGATGAACATTGATGCAAAAATTCTTAATAAAATTTTAGCTAATCTGGTACAAAAGCACATTAAAAAGATAATACATCATGATCAAGCGGGCTTCATTCCAGGAAAACAAGGCTGGTTCAACATATGCAAATGAATAAATGTAATTCACCACATAAACAGAATTAAAAACAAAAATCATATAATCATCTCAACTGACACAGAGAAGGCATTTGATAAAACTCAACACCACTTTATGCTCAAAACTCTGGAAAAGATAGGGATCAAGGGAAGATACTTTAACTATGTCAGATCCATTTACGACAGACCCATAGCCAACATTTTCCTCAATGGAGAAAATCTGAAAGCATTTCCACCGAATTCAGGAAGAAGACAAGGCTGTCCGCTTTCCCCACTCTTGTTCAATATAGTCTTTGAAACCCTTGCAAGAGCTATCAGGCAAGACAAGGAAATCAAAGGTATTCGTATAGGAAAAGAGGAAGTTAAGTTACCTCTATTCGCTGATGACATGATTCTATACCTAGAAGATCCAATAACATCGGCCAGAAAACTCCTAGAGCTTATAGGTGATTTCACCAAAGTAGCTGGCAACAAGGTCAACTCCAGTAAGTCACTAGCTTTCCTTTACTCCAGCAACAAATCCGCAGAAGAAGAAATCATGAAATCTCTCCCATTCACCATCTCCTCCAAAAAAATGAAATACTTGGGCATTAACCTTACAAAGGATATTAAGGACCTCTACAAAGAAAACTATCAAACACTAAGAAAAGAAATTACAGAAGACCTGAGTTGATGGAAAAACATTCCATGCTCATGGTTAGAATCAATATAATAAAAATGGCCATTCTACCCAAAGCCCTATACAGATTTAATGCAATCCCCACCAAGTTACCTATGGCATTCTTCAGAGATATAGAAAAAGCAATTCTCAAGTTCATATGGAATAACAGGAGACCCAGACTAGCCAAAACGTTACCCTACAGGAAGGAAGAAGTAGGGGGTATCTCACTCCCTGACCTGAAATTATACTACAGAGCTGTAGTAGCAAAAACAGCACGGTATTGGTATCAAAACAGAACCGAAGACCAGTGGAACCGAACAGAAGATCCTGAGACAAGCTCCCATATCTTTAACTACTTGATATTTGATAAAGGGGGCAAAAGCATAGTGTGGGAGAAAGATAGCCTGTTCAACAAATGGTGTTGGACAAATTGGACAGCCATGTGTAGACAACTGAAGCTGGATCCTTATCTTTCACCCTGCACAAAAACTAAATCAAAATGGCTCAAAGATCTGGATATTAAGCCTACAACTTTAAGCTTACTAGAAAATGAAGTAGGGTCGACACTACAGGACATAGGAGTCGGCAGCGCCTTCCTCAACAAAACTCCCATGGCTCAAGCAGTAAAGTCAAGAATAAATGAATGGGATGCAATTAAACTAAAAAGATTTTGCACAGCTAAAGATCTAGTCAAGAGCATCAAGAGAGAACCAACAGAATGGGAGAAAACCTTTGCCTGCTACACCTGGGACTAATATCTGGAATATATGAAGAACTAAAGAAACTAAACACCAAACTCACAAATAATCCCATCAATAAATGGGCTACGGATCTTAAAAGAAACTTCTCACCAGTGGAAGTCCAGAAAGCCCATAAGTATATGAGAAAATGCTCTACTTCAATGAGATACCACCTCACTCCTGTTAGAGTGGCAAAAATGAAAAATTTGAACAATAGATGCTGGAGGGGCTGTGGGAAAAGAGGAACACTGTCACACTGCTGGTGGGACTGCCAACTGGTTCAGCCACTATGGAAAGCATTGTGGAGTATCCTTAAAAAATTAAGGATGGAACCACCTTATGACCCAGCTATCCCACTCCTGGGCATTTTCCCAAAAGAGTTAGAATCAGCATATTATAGTGATGTGGCTTCATCAATGTTTATAGCAGCTCATTTTACTATAGCTAGATTATGGAACCAACCCAGATGCCCCTCACTCAACGAGTGGATTCAAAAACTTGGTACATATATTCAATGGAATACTACTGAGCCATTAGAGAAGATGATATTATGGCTTTTGCAGCCAAATGGATGGAGATGGAAAGAATTATGCAAAGTGAAGTATCCCAATCTCAGAGACTCAAGGGCCGAATGATTTCTCTCATCTGTGGAAGCTAGAATACATGGGGAAGGAGTATGTTAGATGGCAAAGCTAATTATAACTTCAAAGCTAATAATAACTTCAAATTCTTTTCGCAACAGGAAGACGACTTCCTAGGATACTTGGAGGCGTAGGCTGGGGGACAGGGTAGGGGGAGGGCTTAGGATAATCCCCTAGGAGACTGGAGGAACCGAATATAGGGAAATCATCTCAGAAAGTGATGTCTGACCTCCAAGAGATATCCATTTAACTCAGCGGTTCTTCTGGGGGAAACAGCAACATGGGGAACCCAAGCTGGGCATCCATGACATGGCATTAGCCCTAGATAACTAAGTATATATTCATTTGTTCTGGAATATTTGATAATGTTTCCCTCTCAATTGTAACTATATATCATCTAATAAATAATAAATTTTAAAAAGGCTATTTGTATAACATTACTATAACTGCATTAAATCTCTTTTAAGTATTTATCTGGCATAATATTTTTTCTGTTTTGAGTTTTTAACTTTCTATATTTTAGCTACCTTGTAAAAAGAGGAAAATCTATTTCAACAAGCTAAGATTTTGCAAATGAAAAATTAAGCCCACTTACATTGACAATAATTATTGGTTTTAGAGATTCAGTTTTACTACCTTTTTGTAGGTTTACTCTTTTCCATTCTTTTTCCCATGCTTCTTCCTCTGCATGATGCACCTTCCCATAATTCTTTCCATCATTTGGATATTTTTTCCTTATCCAACCTTTTCCTCTACTTGTATGAAAATTATATACTCTATTTCTTTCTTTTAGCAATTACCCCAGAAAGTCTATCATGTATATTTTACTTAATAAAACCTAGCATTAGTAAATATTCTTATCGTCCTTTTTAAAAGTATAAGAATCTGAGAATACTTTTTTTTTCACTCCACTTCTAATTTATACACTGTTGTTGTCAAGGATTTAATTTTATTTTAGTTTTTAACCCCTGGAATTAAACATTGGTGAATATGCGCTTTTTTTTTTTTTTTTGGTAAATATGCTTTATATGATCAATTTTTGTTTAGGTTCCTACAAGTTTATCATTATATTTTGCCAAACAACTCCTTTTTGCATCTCACATCTTCCTTCTTTCTAGCTTTCCCAGGAAGGATACTGCCCTTTAAGGGTCCAGGTTTCTGTAGGATCTCTGATCCAAATTCCCCCTCTGCGTGAGTCCTCAGCTTGCTCTACTGTTTTCTGAGTGCCCAGTCTATGCAGTCTAGTGTACCCAGTACACTATGCACCTTACAGCCAGGTGCCAGCAGATGCCCTAAGACAAAGCTTGAGTTTGTTTACTCTGAATCTAGGATCCTTGACATTTCAATCTCTGAGCATTTCCCTTAGTTTTCTGCCAGACCAACCATGATTTCAACAAGTTTTAAATGTATTATTTAGCATTTTTAGATGAACTGACCAGGAAGTTTTCACTGCAGATCATTCTATGTTGTTGCCTGACTGTCTTTAGTTAACTTAGTATTCGTATTCTTTGAATTGATTACACATAATTATTCTATTTACCAGGTATGTTCCACTAGTGAAAAGTTTAAGTGAAAAAAGCCGTCTAGAAATGAAGTTGGTTAACAACTTTTTTAGTCACAAAATGATTTTTTTGCCTATCATATACATTTTACATAAGCTCAAAGCCATTTCCGAAGACTAATCTTATTTTCTCCCAATACCTTATTATAAAAATTTTCAAATATACAGCAAAGATGACAAAATATATATGCATTTCTGGATTCTATCATCATTTTATAATATTATTTTATCACATATATATCCATCAATTCATTTTTGTTGTTTTTAAACTTCAAAGGAAAATTTAAACATAAATACATTTTCCCATAGAGATTTCATAAATACAATATTTTTAGCTCCAGGCAATAAGGTTCCCTTTACTAAAATTTTGCTTACTGTTTTCTAAGTATGAGTAAAAGCATGATTCTCTATGCCACAATCACATAACACCATTATATCAGTAACCTACAGTCTTATAATTTAAGAAGGGGAAGATAAATTTTAATTATTAACTATTTATAATATTTTATTTTCATGTTCATAACATAGGGTTCTTATGTGGTCCACTTATTTGAAATGTTTGCCCTCTTGTTTCATCAAAATTTATACATTCTCATTATAGTTCCTATTTGTTTATGATGAAAAACTCTTGCTAATACTTTCCTGATCAGTACTTCTGGGATACTATTCAACTTCATGGACAAGGAAAGGTGAACAATGACCTTCTAAACTCATTTCAGGCAAAGAAGGACTTCTTGTCTAAAGAACAGTTCTTTATGAATATCCATCACTTTGAACACATACAAAAATATGCCAGGAAAAAAACATGAGAAATAAGTTTTAAAGTTGAGATTTGTATGAATTTGCAATAAGGCTTTCGGGTAAAGTTTTATACTTGTTAAAGACAAAAGAGGCCAGAAAACATGCCTGTGGAATTCCTCTACTATCACAAGAAAACCAAAACTATCTACAGAACATTTACTTTAATAATCTGCACAACATATTTGCCCATTATCACAAATTCATATTATGGACTCAGCCTTCACATTCTGGATGAAATTGAAATCAACGTAATATTTTATTCTTCTTTATCAGAAGACTCTTATCTGGACTCCGGCAATCTGAGTCCCACATGAGGGATCTTAGGTACTTGCCTAACATCCAAGGGGCTCCTTTTCTTCATCTTTAATTTAATGTTCTCTATGATGGTCTTTACTATTTAGGACTTATTCCATTATTTAATAACCTTTTTTAAAAGGGGGTATTAAAACAATGATTAGCCAAAGCACAGGGAGTAATACAATTCTAGCACTTCATAAATACAAAAAGGCCTTTGATGTGTTTCTCTACACCTAAGCAGAACTTCTTAGCAGAAGATTGAACAAAAGAATGGTTCCAATTTAAGCTATCTCATTTAATTTCTAAACTTTTCTTTTTTTCATGATATTATATATAGCCTAGTATACTATCAAAAAAGAACTACTAAACATTCATTATAAATGAAAGAGTAGAAAAGGATTTTTAAAAAACATGAAAAAACTAGTGTACCCCAAGGGAAAACATCCAATTTCAGATGTAAACATATAGAAAGCTAATTGTAAGAAAGTCTAATCATAATGATAGTAATAATAGTCACTTTATCAAAGTACATCTAAAAAACAATTAGAAAACTGAGTTTGAGGAAAACCAGTGAGCAAAAAAAACAAAAACAAAACTGTACATTTGTAGAATATGAGCATCCTAGGGCCAGCAGGATAGTTGCAAAGAAGGATGTTTAGGTAAAAAACAAACAACTGCACAAAGTCAGAGAGGCCAAAGACACAGTGAGTCTGCCAAGAATATGCTCCCGGGTTCAAACCCCAGCACCATATACACAACCAAGTGTTGGAGCAACGAAGGCCATGTGAAAAACTAATTAAAGTTTCTCTCTTTCTCTGTCTCTCTCACTGTCCCTCTCTCTTAAAAAAAAAAAAAAACACTTTAAAAAAAAAATATGCTCCCAAAACTTGTTTCATTCATGTTCATCTTTTTAGAGTCTTCAGGCAATTGCTTAACTCATTAATTTTACCCAGAAACAGGAAAAATAAAATAGCAATAAGAGCCAAGAGCAAAGCCCTAAGTTCAAATAAATGTGACATCAGCCCCAACACTTCTGGCATACGCTCACTCACGGAAGCCAATTTCATTCAGGGCAATCTTTTGGAATATGTTAAAGTTATCCAGATAAAAAGGCAAGATTCAATCACAGATAATAACTCTTTTAATATATTAATACTTCAGCTTCCAAAAATGCTGTTTTCCAAAGGCTTCCCTGCTATGTAGAGTCACTTTACATATAGAAAATTAATTACAGAGTATGAGTATCTACGCAGCAACAACAACAACAAAAAACCTCCTCAACCCCTGACTAATCTGAAGTTTCTCTCCTTTTCAGGCAGTCAGACATATTTATCAATCAGCCTACTCTTGAGTCACTATCTGGCACCACCAGTAACCTGATATTTGATCTAAGCAAGCCACTTATCACCTATGCCTCAGTTTACTCATTTGTCAAATGATAACACTCCCTTTACAGGGCTATTGTGAGGGAAAATAAATAAGAAAATATACATTAAAGTCTCTGAAAGAGTGTAAGGCAGAATAGTAGATTACATTATTAGTAAAATTAAAACTCCAAAATCAATCCCTCAATATAATCCTTCCTTTTGGTATACAAAATTGAAAATTCTATTATGAAATATATTACATACAAAGTATACTAAATGTATATATACAACAAAAGAGTAATCATTTTTAACATACCCTGATATATACCACTCATTTTAAGAAATGAAATATTACAAATACTTTAAAGGATCCCATGTGCCTGCCTTTTCACTTTGTCTACACCATTCTAAATTTTGTGCCAATCACTTCTTTGCTTTATTTATGGTCTCTCCGCATCTGTATATGCTCTAATCTCTTTTTCTATCCATTCATCTTCCTTCCATGTAATTCATCCATACCCTTTTTCTAAATTATATATAAATATATAAACACACATACACACACACACATACATGCACACACACACATAAATATATATAACATCCTATATATACTTGTCCTTCAAATTCTACAGTATTTTTCTCAGAGCAATTTCTTGACATTACTATCTAATTTGTCACATATCCCAAGGTTAAAGAACATATCATATCCGGAGGAAGCAGAGAAAATGAAGTATACTGAAGTTAGCAACTTGCCCCATTATTTGAGAAGACAATGGACAAATCTTTCTATATTCATTCTGAAAGTATAGCAAACCAATAACTGTCCCAGAGCTTTATAGTACATTTACATATTAATTTCAACTTAAATGAAAATATTTCTCTAGTGCTAAGAATGAAAATCAGTTAAATTTTTTATATTGATTTTACATAGCTGGTAATTTTTGCTTTTATGTTAAAGGGGAAAGAATATTAAAAAATACTGATGATGTGAAAACCCTAAATAATATTCAAATATTTCCTTTAAAGGAATGTAAGAACAAATTAAATAAAGAATATTAAGAGAAGAATTCTTTTTCTTTTAAAAGATGGACAGCCATATTACAAAACATTCTCATTAAAGAATATGGCTCCTGAAATTGGTAATTAGTCTGAAACTAATCAGTCCAAATATATCATTCACCTGAGCAAGTGGTGGAAGAATCTCCTTGCATATCTGCTGATTTGGTCTCTATATTCCAAAATAGTTGTATCCAGAAGTGGTCGTGTTGGAGCATAGAAGGTTCCAAGGCTTGCCTCAAGCTGTGCTGTGGAATTCAAACATAGCAGCACTAAAACAAGTGAAACTCCTTCAATTACAACAGAATACTCGTGTTTGCAGTCAGTCAGGTTTTGCAAACTTGGATGAAATGTGAGCTTGTTGCAGGAAAGATGAAATTAAAATATGACAGCTGGTACAAAAACAAACCTGTGTATAAACTTTCACTTGAGGCAAAGCTGACAATGACTCTGAGCAACAAAAAGCTGTCAAAACTGAAGAAATCCATAATGAACCAACCTCTCACCACAAATGGGTAATTAAAACAGTGACTCATCAAAGTAGCACAGTTTGAACTAGTATTTCATGTTAAATCAACTTGCAGTGTACTCAACATTTACTCTGTTTAGCTGAAAAGAGAAAACTAACCTTTTCATGTGGGAAATTGAAATCAGCATAGTGGAAATGTTTTTTAAAGCAATACAAATAAAAACAACTATAGTGGAGTAAGTCCACCTTCTCTATAGCAATTTTTTTTTAAAGAAAGAAAGGACAGTGAGAGAGAGGAGAGAGAGACAGAATCAATTTTTATTGAGTTTTTCACATAGCTTTCATTGCTCTGACACTGAGTTGTGCATATGGGTGCTGGGGTTTGAACCCATGTAGTCGTGCATGCCGGGCAAGCTCCATAACCGTCAAGCCATCACTCCAGCCCTTCTCTATAGCATTTTTAAGAGAACAGTGAAAGTTCCTGTATCTTCCCTAAATCCTGCTCCAATCAACAAGATTCTTAGTTTTTTCCATGTGTGAAAGCTAACGCCCTGTGTGAAGAAAGGAAAGTAGGTTTTGATAAACAAGGGGGATAAAGATTAGGGAGGAAACGCATATTTTGTCTACTTCACAGTTTTACCAAGACATGCCTATGAAACAGGTGAGAGTATGAGTATGTATGAGAGCACTATAGTTCACAGTTAGACTCCTCTGATTTTTATGCTGCCAGTACTGGGTTGAATAAACAATTTGTTATTTAGCAAAACTCTTTAGTTGTAGGCATATTTGGGTTTGGAAGTATTAAATACCTCATCAGAGTAATTGCCATGGACTTGGCTAAGCTGTTAGTAATTTCTTTTTTAATCATACATCTAAACAGTAAAGTAAGATGAACTTTAGACGTATTTTCTTTCAAAGCAGCAGTTGATTTAGATTAAAATTGAATATAGCAATGCTATTGTGAAAACAAGCCAGATTCTCATGTCATTGCTTGTTTTCTTGACAGCATGTTTCGTACATCTGAAATGTTCTAACCTACATGGAATACTCGTAACTCCCAGCACAGTTACAGATTCATTAGATAGCCCAGCTTGATGTTTAAGGCAGAAATGAAGATCTCAAAGATAACCACAACATGGCTACAAATAAAAATCCTCACTGGGTTCCACTAATAAAAGAAAAACAAATTACCATGTCAAAGTTGTTAGCTTCAGAGAAAATAAATCTAAACTCTGAATGTTTTAGAAATGTGTTTAAGCAGTTACTTGGGGAGAAATGCACATATCTACTTAAAATGTACATATTCTGATAACCCAGCATAATGCAAGTATTTTATTTTAATAGCCTACTATCACAAAAGCTTTTTATTTCCCTGTCTCCCCAATATGGTTCCTTGAAAATATCTTTTATTAGAGAAAGAATCTGATAACACCCATTTGTGTATTCCCTATCAATATTTCTTACAATCTTAAAACATGAATTCACTAAGGTGCTAGCAATTTTTCATTGTCTTGAGCAAAAGTCAATGTTTTATCTTTTTTATACTTCTTTAAGTATAAATTTAGGATCTCTTGCATAGATTTTGTATATTATTTTAGGTTTTCTTTGGAGATCCTGGGTTTTTTGTTTGTTTGTTTGTTTCAGGGCTGAGGACCAAACTCAGGGCCTTGCTTGTGCTAGGCAAGCGCTCTGCCACTGAGCTAAATCCCTAACCCCTTTATTTGATTTTTCTAATTTTTTTAGTATGTACCCAATTGAGATCTTGAGAGTGTAGCAACACTAACAAATAACTTGGATAGTTTTTCAGGTAGAAATATTATAGAATGTATTATACCCTCATAAAGTTATAGGAGTAATAATACTTTCATTTTATTGTTAACTAATATTCATTTAGTACCTATGGGCCAAGCATTGCAGAAGGCAGTAAGTGTGTGTGTATGTGTGTATATGTGTGTATGCAGTGGGCAAGGAGACATGCAGGGATTAAATCAAAGCCCTCACACATACTATGCAAGCACTATAAGACTGAGCTACAATCCCAGACCTTCTTTTTGAAATTTTGTTTTGAGGCAGGATCTCACTAAATTGCCCAGGGTTGCCTCAAGTTTGCAATCTTCCTGTCTCAGTATCCCTAGTAGCTGAGATTACAGGTGTGTGCCATCTTAGGTGGCTTATACAAGGCATTTTTTTCATGTAGAAATACTGAAATTTCCATGTATGGGTTTGTACTACCTCCAAAAAGTCCACTCAATTAATATTAAATAAATCAGTATTATGGGACTTCTGTGATTTGGGCCCATGATACAGACTTGTCCATGTTCTCACTGATTGTTCTTCTCTAAAATCACTGAAGAGAAGATTACCTTCAGAATTCTATCAAAACAGCTTGCTTACTTTGACAATATAATAAAAATGGTATAAGAAAATCTATAAAAAAGCACAAAAATGATAAGAGAGAAAATGTAAAGGACCTTTTGACCTATGTCATTTTTCCTATCTTATAAATTATCTAGTCAGTTTCTCATTGGCATCAATTTTCCACCATTAATATTAATGCTTATCACAAAGATATAAAATGAAGAAGCAAATGTTTTGGTGCAATTTACATTACATAAATGAATACCTCATAAAAATTTATTTTCATTATTGTATGTGACGTAACTTTTTTTTTTTACAGTCTTATTTCTTGCTTGACAATAAACTGGGATGCCTATGGGTAAAATTATTTATTAAAGGTGGGGAAAAATCCAAGCAGACAGAAGGCAGAGAGGTGTCAAAAGTATTAATTAGAAGAAAGAATATAAAAGGAGAAACCTGGACTACAATTCTGACATACACAAAAGGTGAGTGTTAAACACTATTGTCTGGACAGAGGACTTGAGTATGAGAAAAAAAATATTGATGTCTAATGTAAGGGAGGAATAAAGGCCTTTGTTTGAGGCCCTTTGTTTATCAGGCCCCAGAGAGTACATGAAATTTCTGATCAAAGTTTGAAATCTGAGCATATTTCACACATGAGCTTAGACTGAATTGTACAATGACTACATTGCGAGTTCCAACACAAGCTATACAGAAAAGTTGTTCTTTATGTTGACAAATACTACACAGTAAGTGCTATATGGGAGCAATTATTTGCTATCTGATCTTTTCAGTTTTAATAGAGCATTAACATTTTTCTTTAAATCTCAGATAACTCAAAAACATCCTAAAAAATCTGACTAAACAAAAGTTCTTCATGTATATATAAACCAATTTATGAAACAAATGTAAGTCTGACCTTCTCTTTCTGGAGTGAGCCTTTGTCTAAGGAGATGGTTCACAATGGCACTCATGCTGATAAAGCACTGCTGGCCCAGAATGTCCCAGTTCATGCTGCTCAGGATGTTTATTGCTTCACAGATCTCATCACAGTGAATATACTGGAAGATGATGTCTACTAGGCCCAGTTGTCCCTGAGTGACAATACCTGCCACAAAACATATAAAACCACGTGAATCCTTTAAAATACAAAGTAGAATAGCAAAAACAGTTAACTTTTCCATAAAGAAAAAAATTTTTTTAATTAATCATTTCTTGGGCTGGAGCAGTGGCTCAGAGATTACGGTGCCTGCATGGTATGCATTAGGATGCAGGTTTGAACCTCAGCACCATGTACACAACTAAGTGTCTGAGCAATGAAAGCCACATGAAAAACTAAATAAAACTGATTCCGTTTCTCTCTCATGGTCCCTCTCTCACTTTGAAAAAAAATAATCATTTCTTGCATTAAGTGCTAGAAGTGTGGGATTGATCCCTTTCACAACCAATATGTTCTATAAAACGCCTTGGTACAACAGGTGCACATTTGTTTTTCCTATTAAAATGAAAAAAAATCTACTTTTAATAATAGAGGACTAATAACATAAATAGAAAAGTCCAGGAGGAGGCATTCTATTGTAGTCTTATTTTATTGTCTTTTAAAAGACTGATTTCATTTGAAACTAACAATTTCTGAGTGTTAAATGACAATAAATACTAGGGCTTTAATGCATGTTTCTGTTTTTTTATCTTTTAAAAATGGCTAGCTATAAAATCTTTTTTCTTCAGCCAATATTTACAAATTTGAGCAAGTCTACAAAAGCTTCTCAGTACAAATAACCATAAAGCTAAATGAGAAAATATATGTAAAATACTTTGTAAGCTATGAAGTATAATAAAATATTACTGCAATTTTTTTATTGCTATCATCATCATTTAACTGGGCTATTTATAGGTTTTAGGATTTTAAAAAATTAGTTCATAAAAAAGATGTGGAAATTCTTCGTACCAGCTTCAAGTTACATCAAAATAAAAACTTGGGTTATATCTAACAGGACTCAACTTGATAGGGAATCTGGGGAATTGCCCCTATTATACTAAGCAGTAAAACTCTACTATTCCTTTTGTGTTGGTAGAATCAACAAATGTAATTACCCAAAAGTCTTCATGAGCCTGCAGTCAAGCACTGCAAGTCCTCATATATCAAGTTCCTTAATGCAAAGGAACTTTGCAGGAAGCTGAAAATAACCTGAGATCTGTTGACTCTATCCCTAAGCAATGCTTCTACTAGTAGCCAGAGAAGGAACTATCTGCTGAGAGCAGGTGAGGGGTTGGGGGAAGCTAACATATAACTGTAAACAAATAGTTCAAAGATAATAAATCTTAAAAAAAAATGAGGGGAAAATACCACAGGATGTATGGAGCAACAAAGAATGATTACAGACATTGCATCTGAAATTATGTACTTCAGAAAAAAAAAAAAAACAGAAAGACATTTTAAAGTGCTGAGAGATAAAAAATAAATTAACTTACAATTCTGTGTCTTTATAATAAAGGGCCCAAAGTTTATGGAGACACATAACAAGCCTTAAGTACACCTAATAACAGAGCTCTGAAGAAATAAACCAAAACCTAACAGAACTAAAAATAATAATAAATAAAAATGTGTAATTATGGATAGAGATTTCAGTACTTCTTTCATAAATCAAGAGAACATGTAAACTTTTTCAGGAAAAAATGTAAAATATTTGAAAAACATTATCAATGAATTTCACCTAGCTGACATTCATAAAATACTTCACCCAACAGTGGAATATTCCTTTCAAGGGTACACTGAACATTAACCAAGCTAGAGCATATTCTGAGTATTAAAACAAGTTTAATACATTTCAAAACTTTGAAATCATCAAACAGATTATGTTCTCTGACCACAGAGAATTTAATTAGATATCAATAACAAAGATATCTCGAAAATTCCCAAATATTTAAATAACCTATGGGTCAAAGAAAAAAATCAAAAAGTATTAGAAAATATTTTGAACAGAATTGCCAGGTGTGGTGGCACACACCTGTAATCCTAGCAGCTCAGGAGGCTGTGGCAGGGAGATCCCAAGTTCAAAGCCAGCCTCAGCAACTTAGTGAGACTCTAGGCAAAATGGCTGGGGATGTGGCTCAGTGGTTAAATGCCTCTGGGGTCAAACCCCAGTACCAAAAAAATTTTTAAAAATGTACTCTGAATTGAACTAAAATAAAAACATAACACAAAAAAATTTGTGAAATGTAGTTCTAATAGTGTTTATGTGAAAATTTCTAACTATTTCAGTTAGAAATGAAGGAAGATCTAGATCTAAACTCAGTAATCCAATTTTCCACATTAAGAACCTAGGGGAGGGGCTGGAGCAGTGGCTCAGAGGTTATGGCGCTTGCCTTGCATGTGCGAGTACGCCGGTTCAAACCCCAGCACCATGTACACAATGAAGTGTCTGAGCAACGAAAGTCTATGAGAAACTAAATAAAAAATTGATTCTGTCTTTCTCTCTCTCTCACTGTCCCTCTCTCTTTAAAGAAAAAAAAAAAAAAAAGAACCTAGGGGAGGGGCTGGAGCAGTAGCTCAGCAGTTAAGGTTGCTTGCCCAGTATTCGCAAGTACAAGGTTTCAAACCCCAGCACCCACATATACAGCTAAGTATCAGAGCAACGAAAGTCAGCTGAAAAAACTCAAAAATTGATTCTCTGTCTCTCTCTCTCACTGTCCTTCTCTCTTAAAAGAAAAGGAACCTAGGGGGAAAAGAATAAAGTAAATACAAGGAAGAAAATAATAAGGATAATATATAGAAAATAAAAAATGAATAGTGAAAAGCAAACAAACTCTAAAGCTTGCTCTTTTGGGGAAAAATAAACTGAGAAAAAGATAATACACAATTACCAATATCAAAAATAAGCACTACAAAACTATAGACATTTAAAAATAGGTGACTAGTACAAATAACTTTATACAAATACAGCTTAAATGATATGGATTCCTTGAAACACCCAAACTATCAAAGTGCACTCAAGAACAAACAGGGCTTGGGACTGTAGCTCAAAGGTCTTGGGATTCAATCTTTAGCACCCTTTCCCCGCAAAAGAAAAACAACCTGAATTGCCCTATGTCATTAAAATTTGAATTTTCTGGAAAAAAAAAAAACAACCTTCATGTACACACACACATACACACACACATCCTTCAACTCTGCATATGTCCATACGCCTTCACTGATGAATTCTATCAAATATTAAAAGAAAAAATATATATAACTCTACATAACTCACAATACAAGAAAAGTGAATAGTTTTCAGTTTATGAGGTTAGCAATATACATAACATCAAAAATGACAAAGGCATTACAAGAAAATAATACAGACCAAAATCCCCACAAATAAACATAAAAATCTTTAGCAAAATATTAGCAAATCCATAAATAAACAACAACAACAAAAAGATATGGCATGAACAAATAAGATTTATCACATGAATTTAAAATACAATCAATATATTTACCACATAATCATATAAAAAAGAGAAACATAATAATCATTTTTAAAAATGCAGAGAAATTACTTGAAAAAATTTCAAAATTCACTCAAGATAATACATCATAGCAGACTATAAACAGAAAAGTAATTCCTCAACCTAATACCATTATAGGATTAATGAAAGACTGAATGTTTTCTTCCTCAGATAGGAAACAACGCAAGATATCATCTCTTACCACTTGTACTTAATACTAGCTAGTATAATATGGAAGTAAAAGGAAATAAAAGCACATAGATTAGATAAGAGGAAAAATGATTTTTATCCAGTTATCATGATCATTTATATAGAAATCCTAAGGAATTTACAAAAAATTTTGCTGCAACTAAGAATGAGCTTAACTAGGTTCCAGAACATGGTCAGTATTTTAAAAATTTATTTCTACATAATCCCAGCAAACAATTAAGAACTATAATTAAAAATACTATTTAGAATAGCATTCAAAAACATGAAATAGAGATATATTTAACATAGTATGTATTACACTGAAACTATAAAACATTGCAGAGAAAAATTAATGAAGACCTAAATAAATGGAAAGAATATTCATGAATCAGAAGACTCAATATTAATTTGTTATTACTATTCAAGTTGATCTATAGATTTAATAAAACTAAACCAATATCCCATCAGGTCTTTATGTACAATTTGCCAAGCCAGTTTTAAAATTTTTATAGAGATGCAAAGAAGCTAGAGTAGCCAAAACAATAAAAAAAAAAAAAACTACAAACAACAAAATTAGAGAACTAACAGCACCTCTTTTCAAGATTTACGGTAAAGTCACAGTAATTCAGACACTGTGCTGAAGTATAGATAGGTCTGTGGAAGAGAACAGACACATACATATGGCCAAGGTAATTCAATGGGAGAAAAGATACTATTTCTAACAATTGTTGCTGGAATAAGTGACTATTCATAAAAAAGAATTAGTCTCAACCCATACTTTATATCATATACAAAATATTAAAATGAAATAGACCATAAGCCTAAAAACCAAAATGTACACAAGCTAAAACCGTAAAACTTCTAAAACAGAACACAAAAGAAAATCTCCGTGACCCTGGCTTAGTATTCTTATATAAGACATAAAAAGCAGAAGCCATAAAATAAGGAAATTTATGAAGTAAACTTCATTAAAGTTAAAAACTTCTACAAGTCTAAGCATACTGTTAAGAAAATAAAAAGGCAAACTAGACACCAGAATACAAATGTCTTACAAAAGCCCTGTATTCAGAATATACAGAACTCTTACAATCCAATTAAATTTGGGGAAAAGATTTGGAGATATATGTCATCAGAGAAAATCAACAGCAATAAACATATAAAAAGATGTTCAACTCCAATAGTCAACTACTTCACACTCACTAGATTGACTAAAATTTAAAAGGCTGTTAAAGTCCAGTGCTTGTGAGGATGTGGAGAAACTGGCCCTCCCATACATTGCTGATGGACATGTTACTGTTATAATCACTTTAGAAAAGAATCTATTTCTCCTAAAGGGGCATATGGACTAGACATTGTCTACTCCTAGGTTTTTCCCAAGATTTATTAAAATATGTGCCCACACAAAGATTTGTACATAAAAGTACATACAATTTTTAGTCCTTTAGCTTAAACCTGGAACCAAGCCAAATGTCCATCAATGTGTGACAAGATTAAAAAAAAAACAAATCATGGTATGGTTATCTTATATCTCAGTAATATAAAAATTTATAGATATACATAATAAAATATTCAGATTAACGCTGAGTGCAAATATCAAGATGCAAAGTAATATCTACTATATGATCCCATTTCTATGAAATTCTATAAAAAGCAAATCTAGTTTATAATGACTAAAAGTAGATCACTGTCAGCTCTGAGAGAGGTGGGAATTAACCTTAGGAGATTTTGGGGGGGAATGACAGAAATGTTCTATATCTTGATTATGGTGGTAATCATGGCAGTGCATACATTTAAACTTATTAAACTGTACAAATAAATTTTGTTTATGCAGATTATACCTCAATAAACTTGATTTTAAAAATTCATCATCATTCTAGTGTGAAGAAAGTAGAATTTCATCTGGAATAAAAGTTCATTTCAAACAATGTAAGAGCTGATTTTAAGACTGGTATTTAAGTACCCAACATTTCTTTCCAGCAATAAACTAATATCGGTTGCCTCTTAGGTAAAGTATAATGTTGAAATAACTCATTAAAAATAACTTTTGAGGGGCTGGAGTGGTGGCTTGGCAGTTATGGCACTTGCTCAGGATGCACAAGTACACAAGTTCAAACCCCAGCACCACATACACAACTAAGTGTCTGAGCAATGAAAGCCACGTTAAAAAAAACTAAATAAAAATTGATTCTCTCTCTCTCTCTCTCTCACTATCCCTCTCTTTAAAAAAAAAAACTTTTGAGGAAAATACATTTATTGTAAACTTTCTAAGAGGACAATCATACTACTTCCTTTTTAGAGAGGTGTCACACACATACACACACAGCCTGTGATTTTCAAAGTTGAATGAGAGGAAAGATATTAACTTTGATATTATCTTTCATTTGATATTATACTTCATTTGATATTATCCCCTGAGCATTTAATCTTTTCCCAACTTTGCAGTCTGCATGAGGACACTATAGGATCCATTCACATAAATGGAATACTATTAACACTACCTTGGAAGGAGCAAGTGGGAGAGAACAGGGCTTGGCTGGGAAGCTATACAAGTGCAGCATAGCTGGGACAATGAAGCCCAAGAGGAAGGTGAAGGCTGATCTATCCGCTGAAGTATTTCAGCTGGAGAAGCCATGATCAAAGTGGCACTGTTTAACTAACCATTCTGAAGCAGTTCAGGGAATTAATTGGAAGGTGAGAAGGGTAAGCAGAAGATGGAAAAAGAAGGCCTCTCCATGACCACAGTAAAACAGGGGAGGTCTAGATGAAGGTAATGATAGTGAGGCTGATGACAATGTTTAGAAGGCAGAATTGATGGGATTTGGTCACTGACATTAACAGTGAGGGAGGTCCATGACATTAGAGATGAGGGAGGATTTTATATTGACTTCTGACCTGGAGGTTCCATCTGAATCATTCTAACTTTCAACATGGAGAATACAAAAGGAAAAGCAAGGTTGGGGAAAAAGATGATGACTTCACAACTGTACACAATGAAACTGAGATGGTATCTAGCACGGCAGATGAATGTATGCATGTGGAGTCATTTGTGGTCTGGGCTGGAGTCAGTGATGAGAAGCGTATCAGTCCATTTTCTGCTACTATAATGGAATACTACTGACTGGGTAAATTATAAACAAAAGAAGTTTATTCAGTTCATAATTCTGGAGGCTGGGCAGTCCAAGATCAAGATTAAGCAGCTGCATCTGTTGAGGGGTTTCTTGGTGCATCATAACATTGGGGAAGGACAAGTGAGCAAGCAGAAGACAACGAGAAAGGGTGGGAGCTGAACTGAAAGCAATCATACTCTCAAAATAACTATCCCACTCCCTCAATAATGGCATTAATCCATTCATGAGGGCAAAGCCCTCCTGACCTAATCACCTCTTAAAGATCTCACCTCTTTATAGGGTTGCACTGGCAACTAAATTTCACTATGAGTTTTGAAGAGGAAATTCAAACCACAGCACAAAACTAAATTAAAAATAAACTCTCAATCCGTACAAAATGAGATGAACTAAAAATGGAAACTTGTAGAACCCCAAAATTTTCATGAGTAGGCAGAAGAGTATAAAAGTGATGAAAGGTTGTATCCAGGATCTAGGAGTCAAATATGATGAGAGTTCTATGATAGTGGGAGTGGCCAGCAACCTTTAAATACTAGAAAGTCATCGAGTAACAAGAGAAATGTATTTATCCTATAGGAGTCACAGGTGACCTTTCCAAGAGCAGTACCAAAAGAACGCTGCAGACACAAACTAGGATGCAGTGCTCTGAGGAGTGAATGAGAAGCGAAGAAGCAGAGAAAGTCAGTGTTTCAATGACTAGCTATTAAAGAAAAGTGAACACTTGATCAATAACAGGGAAAGCACTGTTAAGGAAGAGTTTTGTTTCCATGCTGTGGCTTTGGGCCCATTTATCTACTAATGTAGCACAATTCATGGGGGCTGGTAAGGATGACAAGGTAAAGGTGTCAAGAGTAATGTGGGATCCACAGTGGAAGTAGTAGTGGAACTGGTCATGGACTAAAGGAAGGGCTCCTTTTTCTTTGACTGTACAGGAAAAGATTGACCTGCCTGTAGATAAGTGTTGGGGTAGGTGGTGAGGAACTGATAAACTTAATTAAGTGCCAACTAAATGGTGAGCTCCTCTATTGAGGGGAGACAGAGCTGATCATGTGGGTTTAAAGAAAGCAATGAAGGTTAGAAAAGGTTCTGATGAAAATGGAAGTTTTAAGACCCTGGAAGTATAATTGGGTCCTCCTCCTTTCAAAATTAATCTCTATGTATGTGGAAATATGAGATATTTCACATAAGGAAATTCGGAATACTGTACTTATTGCTTTATATAAAGCAATATTTCTTGGCTTCCCTGTGGGAGCATGACACTTCCAGCTGCTTCCTGAGGAAGACATGTATTTGGAATTCTAGTAATAGTGGAGATGGCCTTTTAATACCCACAATTTTTTGTACAATCACTGTTATGGATTAAGAATGGAAATTCCATCCTTGAAAAAGAGTTTTCCTTCAACATTATACTAACTGACCTAATCTAAGAGTCAAACTCCAAAAATCTTAGCATATTGGCATCAGCAACTGCCACGTTTACATATGACAGCACTCTATTTTA
Organism: Aplodontia rufa; assembly: GCA_004027875.1. Lineage (NCBI taxonomy): Eukaryota > Metazoa > Chordata > Mammalia > Rodentia > Aplodontiidae > Aplodontia > Aplodontia rufa. The sequence goes on along the minus strand of PVKS010002047.1, from coordinate 59,892 downwards.
AACTATGATCTATGATCTATCTTTACAATTTTAAATTGTAAGCTACACCTTTCATGTCAAATTTTCCAAAGACTTGCATAACAAGCATCTGAGCTAAATCTCATAAATGCTCCCTAGTGGGGAAACTGCACATGCAACTACCTGTTTACATATGCAGTAACTTGAATTATACATGAAAATTCCACATGGATGCCCAGAATCAGCACTGTTTTAATTCAAGAAGTATATTAATTTTTTGGATGTATTTAGTAGCAGATCATGAGAAAAATCTGTTCTTTAAACTGGGTTTTCTTTTTAAAAATTTGTTAGTTGGAATCTACTATTTCAAGGAATCTACTCTTCCCAGGAAAAATAATTTGATATAAATATTAGTCTTATAACACATTAAATGTTAAAAGCTTTTTAAAATCCTTAGAAATTCCATATTTAGATCTCTTAAAGATCTTGAAAGATCCTGTCAAACTGAACAACGTTCCTACCCTATAAAAGTTGAGAGTTATATTGAAAATAAAAATTAAACGATAAATGTCACTTGCAGAAGTTATTACCTTTTATTTGAATGCTTGACTTCTATTGGATAATTCTCTTCCAAGAGACCTTCTTGGGGAAAATGAGGTGACAGCCAACTCATTGCCTAATTGATTTAGGAACAGTGCCCAGGGAGACGGTCCAATTAAGTTTACAAGCTGGCAATTAGCAGGAAGCCCTCTAAATCCCTACACTGAGAGCCTGTTTACTTTAGTAAGAAGGCAAATGTGCTAGAGATAGGAAGAGAAAGCTGTGCTTTTTGCAAAGCTGTTGTGAGTAGGCCCACAAGGGAGAGCTGAAGAAAAGCCAGGTATACATGGGCAAACAGCCTTATGTTTGACAGGTAACTGAGGAATTTAAAGGGTGAGAGGGAAAGAAAAAGAGAGAGGGAAAACGGGCATGATAGAGACAGAGAGAGGGAGAATGTGTGTGTGTTTTAACAGACATGCAAAACATCAAACATCCACTTTAATTAGTGTTGTGTATGGAGACATACAACTGTTAAACATGTAGCTGGGCAAAGTATAACTGGATTATCTCATAATAAATGAGATTCCAAACATTTTTCTTAGACAATATTAACATTATGAATACATTTATTTGCATTTTTACTTTGGAGAAGGAACATAGGCCTCACATTATATGAATTATATCTTTCAAATTAATCAAATCATTTTCACTAGATTTATTTCATGTGTTCAATTCCAGAGATAATCCATTATAAAAACAAAGTAAATTGAAAGTTATTTAACAAATACTACAATGTCTTTAAAATTTTAACTTGGTATCATGAAGTCAAATCTTATAAGAGGTTTTAAAATGTATTTACTTCCCCAACTTTTTAAGTAGCCATAATGTATATTAAATAAAATTTGTTAAATTTTAAACCTACGTGAGTTTCTCTCAAGAACATTGATTATGCAAAACTACCTGCAGAAGTTTTGCTATTCCAGGACATATCTGGTCATGAAAAACTGCAACAAGGCAAATAAATCATCATAACAAAATTTCATTTTAAAATTTCCTGACTGAAATAAACTACATTAATATATAATTTCATAGATACTGATAATCCTTTTGAATATTTTTAGTCCAAAAGGGAAACAAAAACAAAAAAGTTACACAAATATCTTTAGCAAATTATAACTAAATATTTGCCTTCTTTTCTTCTAAAACATTTGTTTCACACAATTTCAGTCTGGGAAGCAAAAGCCATGGATAATCTAAAAATAACATTTAATATAACATTTACAGGGTTGGAGCAGGGGCTCAGTGGTATCACCCTTGCCTGGCATGTGGGAGGACCGAGGTTCAAACCCCAGCAGCATACTCACAAGTAAGTGTCAGAGCAACGAAAACCAGATGAAAAACTAAATAAAGTAGAGTCTTTATCTCTCTCACTCTCTCTCTCTCTCTTAAAAAATAAAATAACATTTACAGAAAAAGTATTACATTCCTACAACACAATTTTTCAATGGACACAGGAAGTACTTTTAAAATATTCACTGATTTCTTAAGGAATGTTTTAGTAGGACATTTCAAAGTCAAATGTAAAAATTCAGGCTTTGTAATTATCATTAAGGATAATTAGTGCAATTTACAAGTACTTCAAAATCTAATGTTCTTTTGACTTTTAGAAAATCATCCACAAATTCTTTGTAAGAAATTGTTTGAAAGACAAACATAGTTATGGGACAAATAGAAAAATTTATATTCCAAGTATAGTTTTATTACCTTAGTTATGTCACTATCATAAATGCTGTACTTACCAATTTCCTTGACTTACCAAGTTTAAACAAAAGCACACCCAAAGGTCCTCTGTCAAACCTGAGGAAGAGGAGATCACAGATGTCTCTATTTTCAGGTTTCTGAGGAACAATCAGAGGAGCTATCCACTGCATTTGAACAAGACTGCTGGAAACATCAAAGAATTTGTTGAACTGCAGAGTCTCCCTGGGTACGCGGTCTTCAGCCAAGAGCTGGATGTTAATAGGGGATAGAGCCATATCAAAAATTTGCAGCTCCCCTTCATTGCTGCCAACTAGCAGAATGGCACCACTTGGGTGGCAGCTTATTAATGAAGGCAAAAGTTCAGCCTGGGCCAAGAGAGTCACTCTACGGTGAGTTTCATAAAGAACTACTGAAGAATCTTCACAGCCCAGAATCAGTTTGTCTTCAGTAACATTCCTGCAGCAGCTAATGGCCTTCGATCTTAAGGGTATTCTGGTGACTGACACACAGTGGATTTTGTTTCGAACACATTCATAAATGCAGCTGTCAGCCATGGGCTCTTTGTCTACACCGAGCGATTGCTCCACTGTGAACACCTGATAAGGCTGTTTGGCGCTAAAGCGAACATCCAGTGGATCCCATTCTGTGCGAACAGAACCCAGAACCTATAAGAAATGCATCAAGAATATTCAGACACAACTTGGTTTTTCTTTAACTGTCACTTAAAGGCCACCTTATTAATTCAGAACCCACTACAGACTATCAATTTCCACTTTAACCATCAGTAAACTGTAACAGAATAGGCAACACATATATACCTCAAAAAGAGCATATGGATAAATACATTTAGTACTGCTCTAGGAATTAAGTTATTAAGAGTTTGACTTGAACACATTTTGGGGAATTATGTAAATACTTAAAGATAAATATGTTCAAGAACATATAAAAACAAACAAGGTGGGCTGCAGAATATCTTTAAAAGTTAGAAGTTAAGCCAGGTATGCTGGTGCAGACCTATAATCCCAGTACTTAAGAAACTGAGATAGGAAGATCAAAAGTTCAAGGATAGCCTGAGCAACTTAGCAAGACTCAGTCTCAAAATAAAAAAATAAAATGGGCTGGCAATTAGGTTTAGCATCCATGTGTTCAATCCTTGTAACAAACAAAAAATATATAATCTGGCTGAGGTCTGTCCCTGAGTTAATAGTATTGCATGAAAATCATTTTCCCATATATCACATTGTATACTATAGGACATTATTATTGGGGGAAAAGTATACAAAGAGAATTCATTGTACTATTATAGCAATTTCTTATGAGTTAAACAAATTCAAAATTGAAAGTTATTTAAAACAACTATGTTAGAGTATTGGACTGGGAAGAAGAATGGGAGCTGAAGTGACTTTTTAAAAAAATCCTTTCTATACATCATCTTCATCTTAATCTTCTTAAACTAAATGCTTTTGTTTTCATTCCTCTATCCAACCTCTCAATGGCAACCCACTAACTAATAAATTACAATTTTTATTCCCCTGCCTAGAATGCAAACTCCTGTGGGACCCAAATCTTTTTCCTTCTCTCATACCCCTTTTCCTGCTCATTTTCCCTTTTGTCCAATGAATATCTGAGTATGAACTTTCTATCAAGCACTGGTCCTAGGGATACAATAGTGAGTAAATTCTTTCCTACATGGGGAAAAAAAGTAGTATCTTCTCCTAACCCCTGGGAGGTTCATGACTGACTCCTATATAACAAAAGACAAAATACCAAAGGAGAAGCAAAACTAAATCATTTAACCAGTTTTAAGTGACATAGGAGACTTCAGATATAAAGACCCTAAGACCCAGGGAAAACTGCTTAGTCTTGATGAAAATGGAGAGTTGTGTAGAAGTATGATTGGATACAATGCAGGTATGGCCTATGGAAATAAACTGAAGGGAACTTAGAAAGGACTGTTTGTTCTGATTTTTCTTTGTGTCTCTGGGTCTTCATTCCTTTCCTTCAAGAGGGCAGGACACCTATCATAGGAAGGTCTAATGGCCTCCTTTCAGGTGAGGTAGGTCAGAGAATTCTTTCTATGGCTCAGGGAGGAAGGTGGGAGAAGGTCAGAGAAAGAGAAGGCCACAGAGATCTTTCTGCTTCTACTGTTTTCTCATTTTCCTTCAGGTTAAAATATTCAGTGGGCTAAAGTGACATATTTGGGGATAGCATTTCTGTTCCCAATACACATGTCAACACCTTATATATGTACTTCCTAAGTAGTATGAAGTAAAAAAAAAAGGAAAGGGGAGTGGGGCAGCAGGAGTAGGGGAAGGCGGCATGACACAGAAAGGTCAGGATAGGCCTCTCCCATTAAATATGGCCTGAAAGTGGTGAGCCATGCAGCAACCTGGGAAGACAAAGCTTCAGGTAGAAGAAACAAGTTCTGGGTAGAAGCTCTAAGGGCCTTACTCAGTATAGCTGAAGAAGGGGGAGAAAGAAAGAGAGTAGTTGGAAATGGAAATTGAGGGGTGGGGAGAATACTTTGTAGTAGCTTGTAGACCAGCAGGGAGATCAAGGTTCCCTACCAATTCAGTTTTTCCTACTGACCATACTTTTTTTTTTTTTAAGAGAGAAAGACAGTGTGAAAGAGAGACAGAGAGATAGAATCAATTTTTATTGAATTTTTCTCATGGCTTTCGTTGCTCCAACATTTAGTTGCGTACGTGGGTGCTGGGGTTTGAACCTGTGTACTTGCGCACGCTGGGCAAGTGCCATAACCACTGACATACCGCTCCAGCCCCCCTCCACCACCATACTTACTCTTAAAGAATAAAACTTAAAAGTATCCCAGTCAGGGGGTTGGGGATTTAGCTCAGTGGCAGAGCGCTTGCCTAGCATGTGCAAGGCCCCGAGTTCAGTCCTCAGCCCTGAAAAAAACAATGAAAAAAAAAAGTATCCCAGTCAGGAGCTGGAGCAGTGGCTTAGCAGTTACTGCGCTTGCCTGGCATGCATGAGGACAAGGGTTCAAACTCCAGCACCACATACACAACGAAATGTTGGAGCAAAGAAAACCACACGAAAAACTAAATAAAAATGATTCTCTCTCTCTCACTGTCCCTCTCTCTTCAAAAAAAATTTTTCTTTTTAATTCTTTCTCATACTATCCCTCTCTCTCTCTTTTAAAAAAAGAAAAGAAAAAGAGTACCCTAGTTTTCTGGAGCCCTCATAGCTGAGTGGCATCTCTCCTCCTTTTAATCCCCCTCTATATCCCTTTCCAATCCCAACTTGAGCAATGCCTGTCTAGTGACATTTAGCCTTCTATTTGCTTCTGATGTTTAGTCATAGATCCTAATTTTCATTGAAAGCTTAAACAAATAAACTATCTTGTATATTTTATACTTTTTTGTATTGTATAGCAGCAAGTCAAAAACTGCTGGTAGTATGCAATAAATTTTTTAAACTCTGAATTTAAACAAAACTCTGTAATGCAGGATGAAATATCATATTCCCAGAAAGCTTAAAATTTTATAAAAAGAATGCTTATGGTATACTGAGTATTTTAAGCTGAAAGAAAACAAGAAAATTGAGAGGCCAGGTGATACTGAGTAGAGCCTGTTCTCACACACAGGGAGAGCCTGAATGGAGGGGCCTGGTCAGTAGGCAGTCTTGGTCTAGAACAAGTTAGGTTCAAGGTCCAGGAAGAATGTCCCAGGCTTCCTTGTTTCAAAATGTTTATGGGAGCCTCTCTAATGATCCAGTAGTTTCACACAGAGAAAGAGGAAAGGGAGAGACAGACTATGGACTACATGTACTCCCTTTCCTAACACTGTCAATCCCAGATTACTCTGAAAAGGTATTCAAGGTCAAAGGATGCTTGCTGTGTCTTCCCAAATGTCTAAGTAATTATGAATAGATGACTTTCATTTAAGGGAGGAAAATGACTTCAACAGTATAATTAAAAAATATTATGGGCCAGGGGTATAGCAGGGCACTTGACTAGCATGCTCACAGCCATGGTTCCATTTTAGCACAGAAAAAAAAAAAGATATCATAAAAGTTTAAAGATTAAAAAGAACTTGAGAAACACAAGTTTCAGTAAGGAGTAACTCAGTAACCCCACCTATAATAATAAATAGGGTGCTGTGCTTATTTTATCTTCTCAATACCCCAAAGTTAGGTATTATAATCTATATTCTAGAGATAAGGATATTGAAGGTCAGCAAAATGGTATAAGTTATTCTTGGTCTCAAAGTTAATAAATGATAATTTGCAGTTTGAATCTGATTCTTAAAAACCCAAGTCTCTGTAGGACATGTTGGCTGGCAAGCACAGGTAACGTTACCTATGTTTATATGACTGAATCAGCTTTTCTTCCATGTGATCAGAGAGAAAGAATGAGACCCTCAGGGCATTTAGAACTCTTAAGTGCATTGGAAGGATCACGATAGGGACGAAGAACGGGAAAAAGGTAAAGGAAAACAAGAGACAAATTATACGAATGACAAGGGAGCCTGTTAACTTTGGGGCAGTAAGGAAACTTGTGCTGAGTTAATTCTGCCTGGACAGTGAACACCAGAAGGCAACTTTGCTTTGCATAACTGAGGAAACCTGGAAAAGTGGTCTTAACAAGCTGACTTCTGACTTCTTTTTAAAGATACTTCATTCTTGGATTGGCTAAGCTCTACTTAAAATAAAAAGTGTGCTCTGTAAATATAAATCAAAACATATCCCTAAAATTGACCAAATAAAAACTATCTCCTCAAAACAAAAATTTTACAAATATAAAATTATAATGCTAGTTTAATATCATTTTCTGATATGATGTTGCATACAGGGTTTTCAAGGTTATATTGTTCCCTGTTCAGGAATGAACAGGATAAAATTTACATGGCTGTTACAATGATATGAAACTTTCATTAATATTCAAAATACCTATATTTTTAAAGTATTTTATATAACTGAGTTCAGAATTTAATTCTAATTTGGACCTGACCCTGTGTGATTGTCACAAACAACATTGCACAGTAGAAGCACATTAATAGGGCCTGAATCTTGTTTGGGCAATAGAGAACTCTCAGCTCTTAAGTTAGAATTATAGTTTACTCATCTGTAAAATAAGGACTTATTTACATGTGTTGTAGAAATGCTTTAAGAATTAAAAATAACACAACTAATTGCAGGTCTGGGACAGAGTACCCTCAATAATTAGTAAACATTATTGCTGTTCTTAAAGAGAAAACACTGAATTCTTTGGCAAGAATAGCAGATAACAAAAAGAATGAAAGATACTGATACTAAATAAAATCCATATTTGGTTACTTAGAATTTATGGATGATACTCATATATGTGCCAACTAAAAATGTGGGAGATAATTTTAAATATAGAAGAGATGTGGCTTGGAAGTTAATAGTAAAAGGATTTCACTTATTTATGATACTTAGCACTGTACTTGGCATGTGGTAATGGCTCAATAAGCACTATTGACTGAATATGTTTTAAATAAGACATTTCTTATTTAATTTCATGATTTCAAATTAATTTAAATTTATATTTAATTATGTGATTTTTTTCAAGATAAATGATATTAGAATGAAACACTTCTGTCTATGAAAATAATAAATTTGAACACCACCACGATAAAGGTGCCAAGTACTGTAACAAAATAAACAAGGAAAAAGAATACATAATGACAGTAAAACTGCATAAGGAAATGTTTATAATTAATTTGACTTACATGGCAGAGAGCCTGAGAGCAAAGTTTAGGTCAATCAAGAAAAGCAAAACGAATGTTTCCTGAATGTGAATTAATATTTTTTATTGAAAGGAAAAGTGGACAGGAATTTTAACTAGAATTCTGAAGTAAGACATTTTTTCTTAAAAATTAGGGAATAATTAATAATGATCAATAAAAATAAGCTGACATAAAATACAGCAATAAGATGCAAAAGAAAATTCAATCACTCAGTTCTAGAAAAATGCTAGAGTCAGATAATGAGAATAAAGTGTAAACACCTACATTTTCAGCAGCCTTTTAAAGCTACTAAGATATATCCTATTGATTGAAAAACCAGATGAAAGAAAAATTTGGTAATACATTTTCTAGCTATAAAACATTAGGTTAGCAGATCCCAGCAAATAAAAGGTGGGAAAAGCAACAATAACTATGTAGTTATTGAAAAATATCAAGAAAAAAGTAGACTTTTAAAAATTCAAGTTTGTATGTACTAAGACATCTCTCATTTTATATTTATACTGCTAGCTTTTCTCACAAAATGAATTCATATTTCAGAACTAGTTAGGAAACGATTAATGCCAAAATACGACACAAAGATAAAGAAGTGAAAAAGACATGGTGTATAGTGAAGAAAGAAGTGCTAAGTGACAACGCCCCGAAGAAAGGAACAAAGGAAAAAGAATAATCTAAAAAGAGAGAATTGAATTCGGTGACATTCATATAACTCATCAAGATTAATTTAACGTCTTCCCAAACCTTCCAAGAGGCACACTCATTGTTATCTTCTACAAACTTCCTGATCAAGAATTCCCTTCTCTTGCTGGGCACGGTGGCACATGCTAGCTACTCAGATGTCTGATGGAGGATTCCAAATTTGAAGCCAGCCCGGCAATTTAGTGAGATCCTGTCTGGACTGGGAATGTAACTCAAAGGAAGAGTGCTTGCCTAGCACATGCACGGCCCTGGGTTCAAACCCCAGTAGTGGAGGAGGGAAGGGGACAAAACTGAGATGGGAAGTGTTCTGGCAAAGGCACAGACAGTGAACAGGCAAACAATAAAAAGGAAAGAACTGTATGGGTAATTGAGGGAGAAAAAAAACTTAAAGTGTGAAAAGTCTGCTAAAAGTCTGAAAATATGAAGAAAAAGAGTTCTGCTTTATTTCAAAGGCTACAGAGGGGTACAAACAAGAAACTCGTAGAAAGCACGGGCAGTATGTTAGCTAAACCACAGGCTACACGATGTTAGAAGTGACCAATGAGGGAAGACTGTTATTCCAGAGATGGATAGTATAGCATTCATTCATGGCTGGCTCAGTGTTTCTTCCCTTCTATTTTCTTCTCTTCCTTTCTCTTCTTTCTTTTTTTAATTAAATTGGTGAAAAAAATGATAAGAATAGAAAAACTTTAGCTAATAAACAGCAGAAAAGATAAAGGTGGTTTATAAAAGGTCCTGAAATTTCCCAGCTTCAAAGACAAATTGGTAGTATTGATCCTAAAATGAATTATTTTAGCCAAGTTTAAATCATTCAGCTTCTAGATTAAAACAGTTGAAAAAGGCATCATGAAAATGACTCATTTTTATTCCTGAAAAAGCTAAATTTGAAAAAAGTAGATAGATAAATCCAAAAGTCATTAAAGGAGAACAATATAGAGAAGGAAAGGCAAAATCAGTATGACGAATGCTATCTTTGGAAGATAGTTTTAAATTCAGAAACAACAAAAAACAGAAAAGCAATGATAGTGAGTTAGATTGGCTCAAGATTCTACGCTTCAGCTAGAAAGGGATACTATTATCACTCTTTTAAGGTCACCTAATATGCAAATCAGGGAAAACGTTTCTTTAAAATGTGGCCTTTTCTAGCACTGAAACTTTCATCAATGGGTATTCAGGTTGTTTCAAAGATTATGCACCAAACTAAAGTTTTTAGATTATCACTAGAATTTATTCTGAAATCTGTATTTGTCCCCTTCTTTTATAGAAAAATTTAAGAACAAAAGATTGAAAAGTGCATTTTAGTTTTACTTCTTTTTATGAAGCACTGAAAACACATTAATGTAAAGAGAAAAAATGTGGGAAAAACAAATTTAGTTAAATACTATCCTTCTGCTTTAATTTTTATAGTAAAGTATCATATACACAGTTGAAGTCTGCTAGGTCCTATTCCCTTCTCTCCTTACCCAGAGGTGATACTATTATAGTTTTGGTATTTATCCCTTATGTATATTGTTATTTATGGATCCAGAATAACACTTTAGAACATAGAGTTACTTTGGATTTTTAAAAACTGTCTATAGAGGCTGGAGTGGTGGCTTAGTAGTTACAGTGCTTACCTGGCAGGAGCAAGGATGCAGGTTCAAACCCCTGTACCATGTACACAATGGAGTGTCAGAGCAATGAAAAACTAAGTGAAATTGATTCTTTCTCTCACTGTCCCTCTCTCTTTTAAAAAAAATTGTCTATAAATGTTATTATATTGTATTACATTGTAATTTTTTGCTCAATTTATTCTTTCCATATTTCACATAATCATACAGCCTTCTAATTCAGTCATTTAAACTATATAGCACTCCATTCTCTGAATGAACCAAAAATATGTATTTATTTTCCTATTAGTAGATATTCAAGTTGTTCCTAATTTTTTACTATTACAAAAAATACTTCTATGAATACTATTGTATATGCCTCCTTCTGTATGTGGACCAGTTTTCCTTAGCGTAAGAAATCTATCTTCAATATTAGCTAATGCTAAGTTACTCTCTTATCACAATTTACTAATTTGCTATCAAATAAGCACTGATGAGAGTTCCCTATTACTCCATTTCTTCACTTACTCAAATATGTCAAACTAAAAACAAATAGTAACGTTTGTTTTCAAATTGATACAGCTATTTTAGTAGCTTTCAATTAATTCTGACATTTGTATACAGGATAAACATACAAATGTCTTACAAACATAAAAAGAAAAGTTTAGAAAGATGAAATTATCTACAAAGAAGTATAAACATTCTTGTTATAATTTTGGTATGTAAAAGTTATAAACTTCTATGTTCGTATTAATAAAATCTAGTCCACAAAACTACTCGTTATAAAGTCAATAAAATAAAAAAATTAATTCATGAAAGAGAACAGAAACCCACAGACATAGTCAACAGATATTTAACAAAGGAGGAAAGGCAATTCAGTGGAGAAAGGATGGTCTTTTTAACAAATAATCCTGGGAAAACTGGATATTTACATGAAAAAATATGAAACTAAACATAGCCCTTATATTTTTCACAAAAAAATTGGTTCAAACTAAAAGTGTTTATCATTACCACAAATACAGTATCCCTGATTCTGAAAAGATAGCAGCAATAGTGCCACAGTTTTGAAATATCTCTTAAGTTCACATATAAAACAGTTCATTTAAAGAGAAAAACCAAAAACCCATGGACAACTAGATGAAGACTGAAGGAACACCATAAGCAATAGCGATATGATCCAATGACATAGATAAGTCACAGCTGTGTAAAATGGGAATGGGCGAAATCAGCAAAATATAAAAAGAAACTTTTTAAATTCTCTCAATTTATACTAGCAGTGTTAGTCATTATGCTGAGACTGTGTACTGTGTATGTGGGACAAAGTAAACAAGTAATTATGGGACATGCTAATTCCCTATGTCCCTGTAAAGTAAGACTTTTGGAATGGAAAAGGAAACACAGATGTAATACACGAGAAGTCAAACTAGAGAGCAAGCAGTGCTGAATCCAGTTAGAGTATCAATATGGACTCACTAGTAATGTCGACAGGTATAAAATCTCTAACTTTATCTACTAAAGAAACAAACAATGACCAATTACCAAAACAACAGCCCAATATGTGTACATCCTTACAGACAATTTTCCAAAGAAACCAGAGTGTCTTAGAGAAATAATTAATTCCACATCTGGGTACAAGATGAGCAAGAAATCTACTAAAATGTTAGGCAGCCAGGAAACCATCCAAGACTGTGAGGTCATGAGGGAAAGAGAAGCCCACTGGCCAAAGATGGGACAATATAAGCTTCTGGAAGGAATATAATTTATGAAATACATCAAGTCAAATTATGCTTAAATATGTGAATGAAAATGCTATTTTAAAAAATTAAAATTAACAAGTCACCTTATAAGGGAAATCAATTTATTATCTTAACAACTGGTAAACATTTATACTGCATATCCTGTATAAATACAACAACTGGGAAAACAAATAGGAGTTGAGTGGAGGTGTCTCTTCATAAGATTCCCAAGTAATAAATGAAAAGAAATAATATGATTAGTTGAGTGGGGGGCACATACTTGGGACACCAGTTACTCAAATGGCTGAGGCAGGCAAATTGCCAGTGCAATATCCATCTCAGCAACTTAGCAAGACCCTGTCTCAAAATAAAAAAAAAAATTAAAAGGGATGGTTGTGTAGCTCAGCCATAGAGTGCTCTAGGGCTCAATCCCCAGTACCAGAAAGAGAGAGAGAGAGAGAGAGAGAGAGAGAGAATATGATTAGAATATTACCATTTTGCAACATTAATAAATTAATGGATTTTAGGCACTGAATATCAATAGTTGCTATTATCAGAAAAGAGAAACAACTAAGAGAGGGAGAACCTCAAATTATATGCCTGTGATGAAAGAATATACCATCATATATAGTCTTGCCCAAACTGACTACTACCTTGCAGTACTTTCAATGCCTTGCAGTATTTTCAAAAGACAGAGACACACGTTGAACCATGCCACATGCCATACATATGCAAAAGAACAAGACCCAGACTGTGGAACACTGTGGTGTCAACAGATCATTTTTTATTATACTCATTAATGTATATTAATTATACAAATTAATGAGTCTCACAGTAACATTTCCATACATGAATATATGTGTGGCAACAGAAAAATTTTAAGGAAAAAGGATGGAAATTTATAGATTAAGAGACTTATTATGGGGCTGGAGCAGTGGCTTAGTGGTTACGGTGCTTGCCTGGCATGCAGGAGTACTCAAGTTCAAATCCCAGCACCATGTACACAACCAAGTCTCAGAGCAACAAAGGACACATGAAAAACTAAGTAAAACTGATTCTTTCTCTCTCTCACTGTCCTTCTTTCTTAAAAAAAAAAAAGAGAGAGAGCGACTTACTATGTTTTAAGTGGATAATATCAAACTATGTTGCAGTGATGCACACTTAGGTGATAAAACTAAGAACTATATGGGTACATCAGGAAATGATTAAAAGTCATGATGGTGGTAACTTTGGGGGAAGAAGGAGAGGTTAAGATTGTGACAGAACAAATGGAAGTATATCAGGGTGCTGCTACACAATCCTCTCTCTCAACTCAGATACTGGTTTCAGGGGTGCTCCCCTTATAAGAACTGATTAAGCTATAAATTTATCTTGTTTGTTTTTCTTTTTGTGTGTTTATAATAAATAAGGTAAAAAAGAAACCTGAGTACCCTTAAAATAAAATACCTTTGTCATTTGGCTAACACAGTTGACACAGTATAATGCATTTCTTTGGAAGAGATGTTTTTTAAAAATATGTTGCCTTTTCAGTTGACTATGTCTGCAATAGTTTTTAAATGCCTCCTTTATCTTATTTTATTGGCTTAACAGTTGGTCACATAATTACTTTCCCATTTGTTACTGCTTCTAATATTACTGAATAACTGTCTATTTCTTATGGGGAAAAAACTATCTTTGTGAGGTGTATTTCCACAGATTTTAAAGTTTAAAAGGTCTGCTTGTGTGCTTTGGATTAATTTGATGTACAAATTCAGTTTATTTTTTCTGAATAAGATATTATAAACTTATACTCAGAAAGTATTATCAAATCCACTTATCTAAAAAAATTAAAATACTTGCTTAAATATAAAAGGGTCGAATAAGCTGTCATTGTATTATTGTCAAAGTAAATGAGAAAGATAGTTCTAGGAAAATAATAGTAACTTTTCAAAAGGAAGTACAAAGAGTATGTGGAACAGGCTACAGCAGCACGTGCCTATAATCCCAGCTACTGTAAGTCTGAGGCAGGAGAATCACAAGTTCAAGGCAGGCTACTAACCGAGTAAAGTAAAAATGGTCTGCGGATACTGGACAATGGTAAAATGCTCCTGGATTCATTCCCTAGTACCTTTAAAAAATAAAAATAAAAAAGGTATATATGGAAATTTAAATGAAACTATCACATCATATATGATAATGTATATATACTCTATAAAGTATATTTTTAAATGAATTCACTGATAAAAAATTTCTTTTTCTAGCCAGACATTGTGGTGCCATGCCTGTAATTCCAGCTACTTAGGACAAAGAGACAGGAGGATCATGAGTTCAAAGCCAGCTTGGGCAACTTAGTAAGATTCTATCTCAAAATAAAATTTTAAAAAAGAGCTAGGGATATAGCTCACTGGTAGGGTACCCCTGAGTTCAATATCTAGTACCAAAAATAATCAAAACTTTTTTTCTTTTTTCCTCTCTATTGTTTATTACTCAAAAGAACTTTTTCTTAGATTAAATAACTACCTCTGTTCTGTGCTTCTAATTAAGAAATGGACTATTGTTTAGAGCTCTGTGGTGTAAAATTAGACCAGCAGTTTTTTAATATCCATGAAATAAATTTAAAAAGTGTTTCTCCTCTGAAAGAGATAATTCAGTCACAGAGGGCTTATTTCTATTTCCTTTTTTTTTTTTTTTTTTTTTTTCTGCTTGGTAAGCCAATTTTTTACATAGCATCTACTGTTAAAACTCTCATTTGCTTTTTTTTTTTTTTTAAGTAGACAATTTTTATTATAGAAAGCATAGAAAGTAAAGCATAGGGAAAAGAGCAGACTTCCCCCAGAGTGGGGGAAGGGGACAGAGCCTCTCATTTGCTTTTTAGCATGTGAGTTTTATCCTTTCCATGGTGTTATCCAAAAATGATAACTAATTTTTTAAAAAAAATTTTAGTTTAATTTAGTGTAAAACAGTAGGTCTTAAGTTGAATGCACATGAGAAATCGCTAGGGAAACCAGGAAAAGATTACGGAGCCCTCTCCTGTTCAGAGATCCTGAGAACTGGTCTGGGTAGATCCCTTCTTAAAAGCTCTGAGATGATTATAATATGTTGTCAAAGTTAAGAACTACTGTTCTGGGATTCTGCCTCTGTCCAAATAAATCTTATTATCTTTTCTCATTAAAACCAAATGGGAAATCCTTTAAAATAAAAACTCTGTAGTTCAACATATCCAAAAATTAATATTTTTCTTTACAAGGCCTTTTATTGAGTTTGAATTTTAGAGTGTAAAAGCATACTATACCTTTATTCTGGTGATTAGTTCAAGAAGTTTTCTGGATACTAGTGAAAAATAAATATAAAGCAATACGCTTGAATACTACTATAATAGACTGGTGGTTTTAGTTCATGATATTCTCAAGAAAAAAAGTGCTATACCTCATAATTAAAGATTATGTCTTCATACACACACAAAGTAAAACAATTATTTCCTCAGACATTTCTTCCAAAAAATATCACCTCTTGCATATTGAAGTTCAAACAAGTTTCTGAAAAAAAAATCTTTACAAATTTTCCCAGTGGGCTAATTTTGATAGCATAACTGAAAGGGTCAAATCCTAAAACAAATGTTCTTGCCACAAAAAAGAAAAAGAAAAGAATTATACACTTAATGTATTAGGAGTCCAAAGGGGGACATTATGCTATGAATGTGAATAGAAAAAAATCATGCTTGGGCTAGAATGTAGCAAAATGGTAAGGCATTTGCCTAGCATGTGCGAGGCCCTGGGTTTAATATCTAGCTGTGAGAGTGAGGGAAGTGGGGAAGCACAAATAATCATATATAACTTTATGCAAATATATTCAAATATGTCAAAAGGGTAATTTTGACATTTGACATTTGACAAGCCAGGAAAAAACAGAAACAAATAATTCTGTAAAGATAGAATCAGTGACGAAAAAAATCTATCTTCCTTAAAAAACATCACACCCAGACAGTTTAACAGGTAAGCATTAGATAATTCCCTTTGGTACTATATCAGACAGAAGAACAAGAAAAAGCCAGATCATTTCACAGGGCTAGTACAACCCTGACAGTAAACCTGGAAATGATAATAAAAGAAAGTAAAATTGTATACCCATCTCATATCTGAGCATAATGTACAGCTCTTAACCCTCCCCCTCCTTATCATCTTTTTTTTCCCTCCTTATCATCTGAGCAGAATAAATCACTCACTCCCTGTGGCTCCCATTACAGTTTACACATACTCTATCCAGAGCACATTCACACTTCAATGCATTTATATGTTTTCATATTTGTCTCTCACTAGTGGACACTAAGATCCTTGCAGGCAAGACAGTTTCTTAACTTACTGTACAAAATACAGTACTTTCTCCCGGTCATGCTCAATAGTTGCTGAACTGTTTCATGTAGAAATAACTGCATGCACATAATGGGAAATAATGAGGCAGTGAGTAATTCATTTGGCTAGAGCATATGTTTACATAAGAAAATAACACTGGGAAGGTATGTCAAGGCCAATCACCATGGGCTTTACAGTGCTGAGGTTGAATTTAGTTCCAGTATCTACTGAAGTCATTTGAACAGGCAATGGCTAAATGGCTAAATCAGATCTATGCTTCAGAATCCAGATAAGCACTTTTTTTTTTTTAAGCTGTGAGGGAACTGAAGGTGACCTATCAGTTTAAATCTATCATTTTAAAAATAAGAAAACTATAGCCAGCCAGGATAGGTGATCTACCTAAAACCACAGAACACAGAATTAGCAAAAAGCAGGCAGAAGTTTAGAGAGAGTAACTTGATTGAGGTTACAGTTAGCAAATGGTGTAATCAACAGACAAACCTAGGTTTGTTCACTCTAAATGTCCATGATCTAGATGACATGAGGCAATGAAGGAGGTAGGCAACATGAACACCCTTTTAGGACAACTATAATTTCATTTAGTGCACTCATTTCAAATGAAAGTAACTTGTAAAATGTGTAACTAACAGCTGATTTAATTGTTTTTACTTTCATTATAGACAATAGTTAACAGAATTCTAATTAGCTTAATTACACTGTCATGTTGATGAAATCTTTTACTCAAGGAGCTTCTGAACCCAAATCAATAAAATGGTGGGTATGGACAGGACATATAGGGAAACAACACTTTCTCATCCCCATAAAGTCCACAGCTGAAACACTAACCAATGACTTCAGTCATTACAACGAAACTAGAAAAATTCTAGAAAAAGGAAACTAAGAATTCTGTAGCACATTTGAGAAGATTCTTAAGACATGCAAAAATTCTATACACAAAATATTAGGACTCTTTAGTCTTAAAAGCCAGTGTCCCAGTTTATAAAACCAGAAAAGGTAGGTACATAAAAAGATAACTCAGACTTGTTCATTTTATCTCAGAATGCTAATTCCGAGAAATACTCTTTGAAAGAGGAAAATATAGTAACATACAATTTCACCCAGATTAAATTTGAACAAAAAGGGAGGGGAGCTCTTCTTTTCTAGTTATTAAAAAAAAGATAAACAGAATTTTGTGTTCAAAGTACTGGTACAAACTGAAAATACACACAGGTTCACTTATAAGAATGAATGAATAACTACAATCATTGTTAGAAACAGAGTGGGGATTTTGTCCTCATCTCATAGATTAGCCTTTCTGGCACTCCTGTCAGAGATAGGATACTGCACTAAAAAGGCTGTTGTGCTACAGTCTTTCTTACATCCTCTCACCCCACTGGTAGTTTGGTGTTACAGGGGCTTGTATAAAATAGGCATTTGACTAATGTTTGTTAACTGACAGACTAAAGTCTGAAGAGAGTAAATGGTAGAATAACTTTCATAGTCATGGCATAATGAATGGTAGGATAGTACTAAAAATAATAACAAGAATGAAGTGAATAGTGATTCAGAGTTTATTATATGTTAAGGACTATTTTAAATGCACGTATCAACTCATTATCTTTACCAACTCTATATTTCAAATAATGACACTACAGCACATAGAGATTAGTCACTTGCTCAAGCACAGAGAACTAGGTAGTAGAAGAGCTAGGCTTTGAACACAGAAGCCTGTGTTTTTAATCACTACACTACTCCAGTCAGCCTTGGAATTGTCTAGTTATCCTCTAGCTCTGATACTTTTTAGGATTTAATTTCATATGCAATTTCCTTTTTGGAGTATTTGAAAATAAACCATAGGTTTAAGAAAGTATTTATGTTTTTTCAGAATAGAAAAACTAATAATACTATTTTACTTGCACTTCACTAAGATATATATATATATTTATTTATTTATTTTCAATTTACCTCCAGTCTTCCTTGAGCATAACCCAGGAGAAGAAGATTGGCTCTGTCCTTCTCTGAAGAAATCGGGGCCCAAGGCCAAGCATCATCACTGACCAGTGGCCACCAGCAAACAACTATATCCTGAACACAACTGATAGCAAGACGACGCTCTGCTGTCCTGTTTACTGGACCAGGTATTTCATAATAGGAAATCTAACGGTTTAAGAAAAAAAAAAAAGGATAGAAGAAACATTTCTTTTTAAATGATGCCAAATTCTTGAAGTATTACTAAAATTAAAGCATCTGTAAATGTAGATACATGCAAGTAAATATGCATGTTAAACATGTGCTTAAGAAAGTGTCAGAATTTACCAAATTCTTTTGACACATACATAAAAAAAGACATATGTTCAAATTCTCCCCATTTTTAGCAGAGGAAAGAGAAAGAAGAAATGTGAGTTAGGGAGGAATTGAATGTAGCAATTCCAATCAATACCAAAATGTACAGTCATGGTTGCTTGACAGCATCGACCTACACATAGGATTTAAGACCAACTGTATTAAATGACAAGTTCAGTACTGCTGACCAAGAGTATCGGACAACTGTTTAAGACATAACATGTTAACAATGACTGACAACAATAAAAGGAAAAACAACTTGAGGCAAATATCTCTTTAAAGAATATATGAGACATATACACATATATTCTGGATAAAAGGGATAAGCCACAGCATCATGCGTAAAAGTTTATGCAGCTTCTGAGAATTATGCTTCTCTTTCTTAGGAAGGATTTGTAGAATTTATTATTCAAACTATGTTATTTTGGAACATGGTTATTTGAAAACATAAGCACGGCACCATCTGGGTGACACATGCCAAGGAAATATAGATTGCACCGTATTTCTGCTTAAGGAATTAATGGAAGGTTGATAGCTTGGAAGAAAAAAAAAACTATCTTGCCATTGCTGGTCAGCAATAATCGAACCACTTTCTGGGGATTAAGCGCATGGCTAAGCCTACTGGACCAGACACTAGCAAAGGGCAGGGGGTCTTCTTATCAGAGAAATGCTTCTGGAGCCAGTCTCACTACATGACAGATTGCTTTCATATTCCTGTCTGCAAGGCAACAAAGGATGGCAGTAATGCGATAATGCCAGAGTGCAATGGGTGTTAAGAACCCGTTGCATTTATGTATTGTATTTAGTAAATAATCAGGCTCATCCAAATTGTGATCGCACTACTCAACCAAGGCCATTAAAATCAAGGTTAATGCTTTAATAATCCTTTGCTATTTTTTTTTCAATATGGTCAAAAGGAACCCTTTTCTATTTGCATGGCCATAATATTATTGACCTCTTCATCCTCTGAATGCACATCAAAAGGAACTGAAATCAAAGTAATTACCAGTGTTGTTCTCTCATGGTAAACATTTAACTCCTTGCGCTGTGCCTTCACCATTAAATCAAACTGGATTTTTTAAATGTAGACAGGAAAACTTGTTAACGGTTAATAGTTTGGGGACATTTACCCTGAAATTTTCTTCACCAAAATTATTTCAATCTGAAATAATTTAATTATGGTATAGCTGTAAAAAAAAGCATAATAATAGTAGCCTCTATATTACTTCTTTGGTTTAAAATCCAACTGTGCAATAACAAAACAAACCTACCTTATGTTTTTAAGTGCAAATTCCTACATTTAAGTTCTCAATATATTATTTTTAACTCCATATTTAAGAGAAATACCACAATGGAATTGTTAAATACTTAAAAATACACATACATATTCTATTTTGATGTCCAACTTGCCATGTAAGCATGTTAGTTACAAATTTCTAGACAAGAGAATAGTTAAAATGAGTGACTGGCATTTTCAGTTCTCACACAATGCAAATCAATTATTTGAAATTTTACATCTCCTATGAGTTTTAATGGTATTAGTATTCTGTCATGATCAAGAGGACTAATAAATAATTTTCTTAAAGTATCCCTGTCAATGGTTAAATGATGGTTTTAACTAATTATTCATATATTTATTTTTTAAATCTTAAACTGGAAATGAAATTCATGGGCTTTCCTAAGGGAAAGAGATTACTTCTGTAATGTATAGAAATGATGTAAAGTGCCCATGTTTCTAATTTTCTAAATCCATAGGCAGAAAGAGTTGGCAAATTAATTCCCTTATTTAAGGTATAAGAACCTAAAGATTAGATCTATTTTTCACATCTTTTCAGAAGGAAAATTGATACCCTGATAGGTTTTCTCTGCTCCCATGACTAGGTAGATACTTATCCATCAGTTGACAAGACTTCACCAAGCTATTCATCAAACCTAAGCTGAAGGAATAATCACACAAAATTTTATATAATATCATTAACAACACTTGAGTTAATGCATACTGGTGCATTTTAAAGATCAATGTTAGTAAGTAAACAAAATTTCAAATAAATCTAAAGGTGGCAGTTTGGAAATCAGCATCCCTTTAAGAAGGCTAAAGGGAATTCTGTTTTTGACTAACCAAATATAATATGTATCACTGATTTCCAATTGAAGAAAATAAATATTAAATAAAGTTTCAGAGAAGCTCGACAAAGCTGATGAACAAAACAGACTATAGTTACCAAAATGAAAACCTTATTTCATGTACTTTAGTCCATGTTAAAAAAAACTTTTGTTAAATAGGAATAGATGCTTCTACTAAACATCGCCATACTACTACCACATCAATCATAATAAATAATAATTCCAAATGGTAAAAAGTTCAGTAAATACAACTTTTCCAAAAACATACAAATTTAAGACACAGAGATGGTTTCTAAAAATCTTTGTCCTTGCTATAAATACTCTAGGTATAGCATAAGCATGCATCTTTCTTAAGGAAGCGTATATCAGCTGTGTTCCCAGTGAACAGTGAACTGTCTCAAATCCACATCACAGAGGCTGGATCAATCTTGCAAACACAAGTCATTGCTGAAAAGAGGCCTTGAACTGAAACAGCCTGGAAAATGTATTAGATACCCATCCTAACAGAGAGCATGCTGTCCCAGCAGTTAAAATGTAATGTGGCAAAATTTAAACACATCATTCAAAATAAAAATCTTGCCTTAACAGATGTAAAGTACCCAACACAAGAAAACAATTACTTGGAGTTAGTGCAAAGAGGTACCAATACATGCAGAAAAAAATTTTTGTTTGCATTTTCTTCAGTTATAATTGATGGGTATGGGGAGCCTCTTCATTCCTTATTTATTACACTTTTCTATTAATCTCTGACTGTGCTTTCTTCCTTGTTTTGTTTCTTGTGAAGTGTAAACCAGAACAGCTACATGAGTTCTTAGAGGAAAATGAGAACAGTGTATATACTACCACTGGCAAGAAAACCACTTTCAAAAGTGTAACTTGCTAAGTACTATAGAAACTGCTCCAAATATGCCAATATTATACCTCCTTCCCACCAAAAGTGAGAGTGAAAAAGAAAACTTAGGATTTCACTGTTTATAGTGAATTGAGCCTAATTCTATAATAATTCTGATTTGTCTGAAATCTTGAAAGGTTTGAGGAAAAGAAACATAACATCAATTCATGTAATATTCTAGGATGCCTTAAAAACTAATAATAAGACTATACATTGAAATCTCTACCTTATAATCCAAGGCTGAAAGTTTTTCAAATCTTTTGTTTATATCAAGAGAATCCATCTTCTTGGAAAACTGAATAAAACATAGTTTGTTTTGTGCCAGAAATGATAAGATGATGAAGCTGTCTGTGAGAAGAGCTGAAAAAACAAAAGGTTTGAAAATACCAGTTAGAATAAAATTATAATGAATTAATAGATGTTTTTCACTGAACTATTACCAAAATAGTCTATTTTCAGAAGATAAATATAATTGGAATCACTAATGTCTCCTAAATATCATGATGATGTTTTAAAAGTATACTGAACATATTAGGAATGAACGATAACTGTCAATCTATTCATATGGATTTGGTATTTTCCCTTTTTTCTTATGTCTATTTCAATATACTGTGATGTTTAAAAAAAAAAAGACTATTTCATACCTAAATGTGAAGATGAAAAAACATTTACTTTCATCTGTGCTTAGACTCTATTTATGTTTATATGATTCAAACCATCTGAAAATAAAAGGATTGATTAGGCAACACTACGAATTAGTGTTCTCCATCAATCTTTTTTAAAAATTTTTCATTAGTGAGCCTTCTTTTCGAGGGTTAACAACTTGAATGAGATAAAGTATACTCAGTATGTATATTATATAAATTAACATTTAATAATGAAGATTAGAAAAAATACTTCTACAGCTATATTTCTAAAGCATAAAAGTAGGTAGATAATTAAAACATAATAGGAATCTGAGGAATGTTTTATATTATTCCTAGCATAAAGAAATTATTGAATGTTTTATAAATTTTTCTTTATTTCTACTCCCCTGACCATTCAAGCAGTGACCAACAGTGTGTCTACACAATTACAGGAGACTCTGGAGAACTGCCAAGAAATTACATTGTTATCATGGTCCCATGAGAGTGTATTATTTTGGGTACAAATAAAAGAAACAAGTGAAAAAAAGATATCTCAGAGACATGAATGCTATTGGAAATCTCCTTTCAGTTCTTATAGAAGAGGATCAATGTAACAAAATCATCACAGTCACAATTCCATCTGCAATGTCAAGGAAGTGTTCTTTTATTAAAACATGAAAATGGAACCTCTTCCATAGGAACGCTTCCTTAGCACCATATTCAAGGAAGGGGAAATGGCATGCTTACAATGCTACCCGGACTAGTTATCAGTAATGTTGCTAATTATAGCAATCCTGCACAGTGCTTTTCTTTAAGGTGATGGGATTATGTCTGCTTTGTTCAGAGGTAGCTAGTGAGAACATACAGTGGATGGAAGGTTTCTTTATTCTCACCTCTGCCCTCTCCACTGGACTAAATTTTCCTTTGATTATTCAATTTAAGATACTGACCATTTTAAATCTTTCATGATAATACAAACTATTTTTAGACCTTTTTTACTTTGAATAAAAGAATATAATCTTAAACGTTCAGGAGTTAGCATAGTATTGTGGAAAGAAAATGGGCATTGTAGTCAGAACCTGTGTTCAAATCTCAGCTCACTCTTTAGCCATATAAGCCTTGGTATGTTCCTGAGTAGTTCAACTTCAGCTTCCTTATCTATAAAAATGGAAATAATGATACCTTTTATGGTTGTTTTCTTGGATTAAATGATATAGGTGGATTGCTGTCCAATACTGAGCTTTTGTGGCTCAATAAATGTCAGTTAAACTTCCTATTCAATAAGTGGCTTAAAATCTTTCTCTTATGTGCTTTGTACCAACAATACACTTGTGATGCCATTTAATAGAAATAAATTTATCCAGTATTTTTCTTTCCTTTTATTTGTGTTGCTGGAGATTGAACCCAAGGCCTCATGCATGCTACACAAACACTTCTATCACTGAGCTAAACTCCTTGCCCAGCACTGATTTTTTAATACTTAGAAAATATGGCCTCAAATCTCTCCAAAGATAGTATTCATAGGTTTCAGTAACAACAAAAAAAAATCTTCCTATAAAAGCCAAAGTACTTAAGATCTTTTTTTAACTGCTGGCTATGTGGACATATTTGTGTTATTCATTCAAAATGCATTTGGAGTGGAAATGAAAATATCTGAAATTGCAGTAATAGAGGAATAGAAAGAATAAGAAAACCTATTTTGAAAATATATATTCACTTTTTTTAAGGGAAGAGTGGAAAATACTCAAAATATGAGTCTAACATTTGACAAGAAAACACTGATATTTAATATTAGTTGAAATTTGCTTTGGTCCCAGGAGTTGTAAGCATGCTATTACAAGCAATTACTTCTCTTTGCAAAGTCCCCAGTGGTAATAATTAGTTTACCTGTTGACACACTATTTCTCCTGCCCCACTGTTAATGTAGGCAATTGATTTGCACTTGGGGGTAATTACCATCACTGATGGTGTCGGAGATGAGCTTCCCCACTAGGGTTCTGTCAATCACCACTTTCTCCAGCTGTGGCCCAGAAAGGCTTAGGGACACCAACACACCTGAACCAAAGAGGAGCTAAAACCAGGTAAGGGGAAGAGAGGAAGAAAGACATGCTGAAAATTAGAATCTTCAAATCTCCCTCCAGGGTACAACTTATGTAGATTTTTACACATGCATTTACACCATGAAATCATAAGGTTTTCTTCAATGAAAAACAATCACAGACATTCTTAGTAAAAAAAGACTAAGGTGGCTAAATGATGCAACACGCTAAATGCATTGATTAAAGCTATATGCAGAAACTTAATTTAGTGCATGTTTATTAGAAACCTAATTTAAATACTTAGTATTCATGCAGAAATAACTGCTTTGCTTTGCATTCATAAAATGTAGTATGTTTTATTAAAATATTTGAAAGTGAGCATCAGAATCTCAAAGAATACTTCTTGAGGTTTGAACAGCTATTGTTACATATTACACACAAAGAAAAGCCACAATTATATAAACAATTAATGTTGATTATTTGGAATTTAAACCCTACTTATTTCCAAAAATAAAGATCTTATCAGTCTAACATTAAAACACATGTAAATCAAGGCAATTAAGTAAAATGCTAAACACTAAAAATAATAAAATAACCCCTACCATGAACAATTTCACAAGTAGAGAAAGTAATATAATAAATAAAGCTTCCAGGCTTTATCAATATCAATGTTCAAGCAATCACCCAACAAAAGATGACTGGGTATCACCATTATAAGTTTACACTGCTTCTTTCCATTTGTGGCGGCATAATTCATTCATCTCCAAATGTTCAAAACTTCTGAAAGGACTATGCATATGCGTATGCTTGTTATCTACAAGTTTTTGAAATATCAACATTGGAAGAAATTGTTTCACCTTCAAGGCAACAGACTCAAAGCTGATGAATCATGGAATAGCATATGGTATAAGAAGAAAAAAAAATCTAGTTGTCAGTAAACTAATCATGAACATGCTAGCCAAACCCAAAGACAACTATGATTTAAATAAAACAGGGAAATCCCCCACCCACCTAGGCATCATGTCCCAGCAAGAAAGGATGATTCTATGTTAAGACATGTTTGGATGTGTGTGAAAGCTTAGCTACACCAGGGACTGGGATCTAGAAAGACAGACCACTATTCTACCACTGTCCAACAGATTACAAGCTCGTGAATCAGGAAAAAAAAACTGTGGAAACCTTACTTTACTTAAATTAATGGACTAGACCATTTCACATTAATGCAATGCTTCTATAGGGGTTGAAGGGTGAGGAGAAAGAGACTTCATCATATTTATGAGTTTTGGAGAATAATAAGGAACATTTGTTCCAAGAATTTCAAAATAGTTCACAAACTAATTAATCTCTACTAAATTACATCGTCTTGATGGCAAACATTGACATAGAATCCCTATGGGAATTCCTCATAGCAAAACAGTGTGTGGTCTTCACTCCCCAAAATTCCTTCTCAGACAGGAATTTTAGGATCATCATTTTTATCTAGTTCTCTCCCTTAATAGATTCTTCTCCCCTTCTGTTTTGCCCCCAGTGCTAGGAATTGAACCCAGGGCCTTACACATAATAGGCAAGTGCTCTATGATAGAGCTATATCTGTCCTTTTCTACTTATGTTTATCCACTCAAAATTTATATCTTATACTTTGAAGCACTTTTTCTAATTATTTATCAACTCCTAGTTTCTTATGGACATTAGCTAGGCCACATTTATCTTTGTATCATTAATGCCTAAAACAATGCCAGGCACCTAGTAGGTGCTCAATATTTGGAGAAAGAATCTTAACTCATTATTAGATAATTCATAGTTACAAGAAAACTTGGCCTCGTCTTCCACTCCCACGTGACATGAATGTTCTTTCTGCAGCATTCTTTCAAGTACCCATCCCAGGATTTAGTACTGCCAGTGAGCAGGAGCTCACTACCTCACAGAAAAGCTAATCTACCATGGGACATTTCCAATCAATTTAAAGATCATTCACTACTGTTTTTTATTCAACAAAAACTGATTATATGCTCAGCACTAAACTAAATTTAATGGTTCAAATTTAATAAATATAATCCTAAAAACAGGTTAAATGTAGGTTTAATATAAGTAGAGACACAAGCAATTAAATTTAACAAAGTATTGCTTCTGGTCCTATTATAGGAGCACATGCTGAGTAGCCTGGGGAAAATGAGAAGATGGTGACTCTTGAGTTTGAGGTTAAGACTATAGCTCCTTCCTAAAACTTCCATCTTAACCCCTATTTTTCTTCAGCAGCACCCTCTTCAAATATTAAATAGCACAATGGTTGTATGTCTAAGTGACAAAATACCTGATATAAACAACTTAAAAGAAGGAAAGATTTATTTTGGCTCACAGTTTCAGCCGTTTCAGTCCATGGTCAGATGGCTCCATTGCTCTGGGCCCAAAGGGAGGCAGAATATCATGGTGGAAGGGCATGGCTGAGGAAAACTGCTCATCTCATGGAAGCAGAGAAATGATGGCGGGGGAGTGGATAAAGACAAGAAATACCCTTCCAG
Organism: Aplodontia rufa; assembly: GCA_004027875.1. Lineage (NCBI taxonomy): Eukaryota > Metazoa > Chordata > Mammalia > Rodentia > Aplodontiidae > Aplodontia > Aplodontia rufa. Next base: position 33,006 of record PVKS010002047.1, on the reverse strand, counting down.
GGTATATCCCCAGTGACCTACTTCCTCCAAGTAGGCCCTGACACCTACAGTTTCTGCAATTCCTCAATAATACCACCAGCAATGAATCCCTCAATAAGCTAATCTACTGATTAAGTCAGAGACCTTATGGTCCAATATCTTGCCAAAATCTCTGCCTTTGAACACTGCTGCACTGGAGACCACGCCTTCAACACATGACTCTTTGGGGATATTCCAGACCCAAACTATAACAATAGTTGAGAGCATGGGATCTGAAATCAGCACTGGTTCTCTTTCTACCTATGTGACATTCAGGGAATGATTTACCTTTTTCTACCTTCATTTCCTCTTCTGAAAATAGACATGACAGTATCTACTGCATAGCATGAGGATTAAATAACTTTTTATAAACAGCATTTAGAATAATATCTGGTAAGGTGTTTGCAATAATTATTGTTATTCAATCGTTACTTGTATGTCTTCATTATACTGTCTGCCATCTCTAAAGACATTCATTGTGTCTTAAAAACTCTGTACACAGTTTAAATGCAATATTAAATACGGAATATCAGGCTCCAGGTGAGTTCTAATCAATAAAAAAGGGAACCTTTTGTTGCTTTTCCCACTGGTTATAATTTCATTAAGATGTTGTCTTCAGAGTGCCTGCAAGTTTCATCAGAACTATAGAATTTAATTTGGTCAAATCTCTTATCTCTTCTTATTTTCTGCTCTCACCAACATTACCAAGGAAGAACTCTCCTAATAGAAACTGCTCTATTTTTTTTTAAATTTTTTATTGTACTTTTTTTCAAGAGAGGACTGAGAGAGGGAGAGACAGAGAGAATCAATTTTTATTGAGTTTTTCACATGGCTTTCCTTGCTCTGACATTTAATTGTGTATGTGGGTGCTGGGGTTTGAACACATGTACTTGCACATGCTGGGCAAGCACTGTAACCACGGAGCACCGCTCCAGCCCCTGAAACTGCTCTATTTATAAGCATGTGATATATACTTTTTTTCAGTACTGAGGATTAAATCCAGGGTTTTATGCATACTATGTAAGAGCATGTGATATATTATAACATAAATTCCAAAAGGTCATTTCTGTGGGATGGAGAAGGAAAGTGCAACCTATGGGAGAAGGTGAAAAATTGAAGTAACTAATGCAGGAAAGGATTTGAAGAGGAGGGTGTCGTGCAGCAGTAAGAAGCATGCATAAGATAACACCTTGAGACAATAGCACTTAGACACTATGGATCCTGTCCAGAGGCATGAGCATTCCTTCAGAATATTTCTCAAAGTTGAGGTACAATCATTTATCCATTCATTCATTCACTTACCCACAAATATATATCTAGCATACTGTATGAGCCAGGTACCATTCCAAGTGCTAAGGATAGATCAGTGAACAAAACAGACAATACCCTTGCCCTCCCTGTCATGGAGAATAGAGCTTTCATTTGAGTGTAGATACAGATAATAACCAAATAATTTTAATATGGTGTCAGATAGTGATAGGAACTATGGTGAAAAAAAACATAGCAAGTTAGGAATTTTAGGATGCTATTTTAAACAGATGGCTAATAAAGAAATAAAACAGCCTTCTTGAGGAAATGACATTTGAATACAAACCAAATAAATGAAGGAAGAAACCACATGAATATTTGGAGAAAGAAAATTCAAGGCAAACAGCAAATGCAAAAACTCAAATTGGAATATATCTGAGATGACTAAAGAAAACTAGGCCAGTTTTTCCCTCACTGGAGGGGAGTGAGAGAGTATATTCACAGAATACTAAGGCAGAGACATAGTCAAAGAGTCAGATTAGGTTAGACCTTGTTGATGGGAAATCAGTGGGGTATATGCAGCACAGAATTATGATCCAATTTATGTTTTAAGAGGTGGGGAGGGCAAAAGTGGAAGTAAAGAGACCATTAGAAGGCCACTGCAGTAATAAAGGCAAGAGAAGATGATGGCTTGAGGAAATTATATGTGGACATATTTGAGATATATTTTAAAAAGAATATCCATAGAACTTGCTGAAGGGTTGGATATGGCATATAAGAAAAAGACTCAAGGTTTTTGGTCTGAGCAACTAAGCTACTGAGATAAGGAATGTTAGAGGAGAAAAAATACAGATTATGGGGAATGAAGAGTGTTTTTGGACATGTTAAGTGGGAAGTGTCTACAGAAACAAGTGGAGATATCCAGGATAAAATCAGAAATGACTCTGAGGTTCCATTGGGAGTAGGGAGTAGAGATAGAATCATCAACAATAGAAAGGCAGTATTTAAAGTTATGGAAATAGATAAGCTCTTCTTAAAAAAATGAGTGATGAGAGAAGTCAAAGTGTGAACTCTGGGGTATCCCAACTTTAGAGGTATTAAAAGATCAGTTATCCCTCTTACTGAAACTGAATTTGGGCACTTGTTGTGATAAAGGTATGTCCACCATTTCAGATCTCTAAATGTCCTGTGGATTAGAGGCATCCCTGATACCAGCTTTCAGAATACAAGAAATTAATTAATAAGTCAATTAATGTATTTTATAAAACAGCCTGTGGCGAAGCATGAAGTTTCCAAGTTCTGGTGCCAAAGATATTCCTGGAGGTAGCAAAGGAGTTAAGTAGAGATAGGGAAAAAAAAAATAGCCTGAAACTCAGGGAAAGAATATTCCAGCCCAGGCAGGAAAAAGCTAGTCTCACCTCTGCCTGTTTTCCCAAAGTGGTTAGTCCTCAAGACCTCCAAAATGGAATGGGCCTGTGGGCGATTTGGTAGGACAGGAAGGATAAACAAGATAGCTTCCTATTCCATGGCAAGGGGGTTTCAGGATTCTGGCAGCTCTGAAGAATGAAAAAGAGCAGGCCCAGTGGAAAAGTGAGTCACCCCTAAATAGATCTGAGCATGAAAAGAGCCTCAAGGATAAAACAATGATAAGGCCAGTAGGATTTCCTAATACCGTCTCAATCTGAATGATGTTCTTTATGCAAGAGACAACTGATACAGAATAGAAACCTAGATTTCTCCTTTTGTCTGATATCCCTCCATATAGAAGTACCTTTCTTATTACTCTTGCTCTGACCATATCTCTTTCTGTTGCCTATATCACTTCCTTCTTCTTGTTTTCCTCAATGAGCTCATACCAGAAAGATGTGTTTTCTCTTTAAGAAATTTGGAAATTATTCTCAGTATCTTTGGCTCTTCAAACTGGTTTCTCTTGCATTAATCAGAATATACAGTACTTACAGGGAGTACTTAATTGGATGTAAAATGGCACTCTGAGAAGAAAGATAAACATATCAGGTGATATCATTAATTAAAACAATATAAATAACAATAAAAATCTCAGTTTTATTCATTCAGTAGGTCAAAAGCTATGTGAGTACCTCCTTGTATACCAGATACACAGATAGAAATCTGATGATGGATAAGGCAGAAATAAATTGGTAGCATATGTGTAGAACACAGAAGATTTCATCTTAGAAGTGGAGGCTTTAGTTAAAGTAGATGACTGCTTCATAGAAGAGGCAGCTTAGAACCCATGAAGAAAAGAAACATACCACACCTGGTCTCAAGTTTTGATGAACTGGTACAAGTAATTGTGAGTAAGCTATTTTACAAAAGTAATCATTAGTAACCACTGAATTCAATATTTTCACTAATTAAGAAAACTCTCCTTAAATTCATGTGATTATTATCACACATGACGAGAAACGATAAGACACTCAGGGTCAGTATTAAAATTAACAGTGGGTGATAGGTTTAATCCATGATGGGCAGGCAGGCAAGACTGATTCCCTGAGGTCATTTAGAACCAGGTGGGAAGTAGCAGTACCAGACACTTCAATCCAGAGAGCCAATAAGGAATTTGGATGCCCAGAGTGAATTCTAGGGCTTGAGGAAATAAAGTGTTATAAACCCACCAGTTTACAGTGAATTTGCATCACAATGGTACCTCACACCCCCTTACAACTCCCTTCAATTCATTCCATTGGATGAACTCTGGAGAAACCCAGAAAAACCATAGATAGTCCAACAATTTACACAGGGAAATCTATAATGAAGACTAGGGTCAGTGATTATTTGAACAGATTACCTGTTAGAAAAGAGAGAACATGTTCTCTGTAATTTATTCCTTCATTCAGCAAACATTTATTGAGTATAGAGGGAAACCATGCATGACTAATCCATTAGAAAGACAAAAGTGAACGTAGTTAAGAGCAGGATGGAAAAAAATTTTTAATGAACTCACTATACACAATGGACTTTAAGAAACAAAACAAAAAGAAATAAACAGGTATTTTTCTGGAAAGAGAAGTGTTAGTTGTTGAATTTCTCAGAGCTGTGTAATGTTATTCAATATACAGAACATATTCATATCTAGAAATGTAGCTACCTGATCTGCCTGCTAAGTCTACTTTGATTTCAGAAATTTCATTTTATTACTTCTTCTCCTTATAAAACAAATGATGAGGTGGCTCAGTAATTACAGCTCTTGCCTGGCATGCACGACTACACGAGTTCAAACCCCAGCACCAAGTACACAACAAAGTCTTGGAGCACTGAAAGCCACATGAAAAACTAAATAATATTGATTCTCTTTCTCTCTCTCTCACTGTCCCTCTCTCTTTAAAAAAATAAAATAAAAATAAGGCTGGAGCAGTGGCTCGGTGGTTACAGTGCTTGCCTGGCAAGCGCAAGGACAAGAGTTCAAACCCCAGCACCACATACACAACAAAGTGTTGGAGCAACGAAAGCCATGTGTAAAACTAAATAAAGTTGATTCTTTCTTTCTCTCTCTCTCTCTCTCTCTCTCTCTCTCTCTCACTGTCCCTTTCTCTAAAAATAAATAAATAAATAAAACATATAATGCGGGCTGGAGTGGTGGCTTAGCAGTTCGAGCGTTTGCCTGGTATGTGTAAGGACCTGGGTTTGAATCCCAGCACCACATACACAACTAAGTCTCAGAGAAACAAAGGTCAGGTGAAAAAATAAATAAAACTGATTCTGTCTTTCTCTCTCCCTCTCTCTTTAAAAAAAATGATGCTACATTTTAATTCCTTGTGTATATATAAAGTAAAAGTGGTCATGGCTAGAAAAATATTTGTAATCATGGTGAAAGTCACAAAAGATGAAAAGGTAAACTTCACATTCATTAGCAGTTTTTGAAATCTAAAGGGGCAAAATCAGTGGCAAGAAATGAATAGCATGACATACAAGATAATATAATACATTTGTATAACAATTTACAAAAGACTTTTTACACTATAATGCATGTAAAAATGCCAGTATAATTCTAGTACATAATGAAAGCTAAAAAAGTAAGCTTAATTTTTAAATTAATTCCCAATGAGAAAAGTAACAAGTGAATAATCAAAGGTTTCATAATCATGGGAAAGTAGAGACCAGGACAGGTCTGCTAACACCATCTCTATACTCTCCCTGCCAGTGAGGAACTGATACCCATAACTCATATTTCTCAGTTGACTTCCATGCAACACCCCATCTGGTTTCCCTTTCTCTTACTCTTTTCTTCTCTCTAAACCAATGGTTCATTTTGGTCACCGTAGATGGTTGTCAACGTTTGGAGACACTGTGACAATCACAGCTCTCCATGTTAGCTGCCTCTTCAAAGCCTCACCTGAAGAGTGTTTGTAAATGAGTTGCTGCAGAAGCCAACGTGTTTTCCATTTGGGAGCTCCTCCAATTCTAATTATACTCTTCTCACATAAAGTAAGGGTAATATGATTAAGCTGTCCTCTGTCATGAATGAGGACCTGGTCAGATGTGTCAAATGGAGTGGTGGGCAATGCACAGCCCAGATTAGGAGTCAAGCAAACGTGCTGTGTGTGTTTCTAGCCATGTTCAGGGGCTATGACTCTGATGACTAATGCCAGTTGTCAAGAGAGAAAGAGCCCAAGGGTAAGTCACAGAGCTACCTGTGCAAAATAGAAATATCCTGTCAGAACATCTCCTTGCTTTTGTTCTAATTCTCTGCTCACCAATCAGCCTTCTTATCTGTAATTTAGTCTTACTAATTCATCCATCAGGTGGTAATGCCCCAAGCAAATGAGCAATGTCTATGATGCCAGATAAATATCTCACGTTGTAAACTGATAAATTAACATTCCAGTTAATAAATCAGTTGTTTCTGAGTTTGGCTATTGTGAATGTTGTTAGTACAAGAAAATAAATAGCGATAACATAAGAGATATTCAAGTTTAATTAATCAGAAATTTTCTGCCCAAATCCATGATACACTGTTGAAGTACAAATGAAATTTTTAAAAGTTACAGACCTATGAAAAGCAGCATAATTTCATTTTACTAGGAAAAAAACAAGTGTGTTGTATATATATATATATAAAAGAATAACGAGATTGTATAAACACAAGAAAATGTCAGAAAGAATAAGCTCAAAAATGTTGGTAGTATGGGTTGGAGCAGTCACTCAGCAGTAGAGCACTTGCCTGGCATGCACAGAGACCTGGGTTCGAACCCCAGCACCACATACACAGCTAAGTGTCAGAGAAACAAAGGCCAGATGAAAAAAACAAAGCTGAAATTCTCTTTCACTTTTAAAAGGAAAAAAACTGTTGGTAGTAGGCATACCACAGAATTGGAAGCTGGAAGGCATCAAATTTAACTTCTTGTTTTATAGATTTTTAAAAAATTGATAATAGGGATATTATTTTACTGTTTGGGTGTTACTTGGTAATTTTCTATGACACTTTTAAAGAGAGAGAGAGAGAGAGAAAGTGAGAGAAAGAATCAACTTTATTTAGTTTTTCATCTGGCCTTTGTTTCTTGGACACATAATTGTGTATGTGGTGCTGGGTTCGAACACAGGTCTTTGCACATGCCAGGTAAGCACTCAAAATGCTGAGCCACTGCTCCAGCCCCTATAAAACTTTTGTAAAAAATAAGCTCTTAAAATATCTGGTTACAAATACATTTCTTATTTTACAGTTTTAAAGAGAGAGTAAAAATGCGTTTCTGGAGACTCAGAATATTGAAAATACACTAATAGTAGTCCCTTAGTAAAGAGATCAAATAGGACAACAAAATGAGTCCTCTTCTGCAGGTTAACTATAAAATTTTAACCTAATTTTTTATTACATTGCCTTGATTATTCATCCACGTTCAACTTTCTTATTTACTAAAAAGATAGCAGTAACAATTATAAAATATGCTATATCTGAACTATGGATCAGTATGCACATAAAATTTGGAGGTAGAGGCTGTAGCTAAAACTCAATGGTAGAGCACCTGTTTAGCATGTATGAGACCCTGAGTTCAATCCCCAGCACTTGGAGGGGGGCGGGAAAGGAAGCAGCTGTAGATTATTGACAGATGTGCTACATATTTTTATGTATTATATACTGTTATATGAAGCTAGTTACAGAACAATATGCATAAGATAATTCCATTTATTTTTAAATATGCATCTATACATACATATACATAGATAAGTGATTGTAAAGAATATAAGTGAAGCTATTGATTATACTTACTACTGGAGAGGGAAATGCGTTTGGGATGGGAGGAACATTTGCATTTAACTTAAAAAGTATTTATGTCCTGACAACTTAATAGTCATTTGGAAACAGTACACAGAAACTGAGAGAAAAAGAATTTTATTTCTGTCCTAAATAATTACAATTACTACAATTACTTACTAGTAGAATCGAAGTTGGGCATTGTACAACTTCTCAAATTATGGAATCAGACTGGTCACTCTCGTTATTGTTCCTGTTCTATGCTAATAATTGTATGGTAGTTTTTTTATTTTTATTTCTATCACAGCAATCCCTGAAGACCCAGCTTCCTATACATACAATGACTCAAAAGAAATGTAATTTGATATAATGTTGAAACTGAACAACCTGGAGCTAGTTGTTTGTACACTGTCTAATAGAAGTCTTAGTGTTATCCTTTAAATTTTTAAATATCCTGTAGTACTCCTAGGAATTCACTGCAGCCCCAGGGTGTATTATTGGTACATAGCATGGGAACTCTGAGTCTACCTAGATGGTTTGGCCTCAAATAGGAGAAGGGACTGTTCTACTATAGCAGAAGAACAGATATGGAAATGGGGTAATTAATATGACTGACACAAGTGGAAACTAGGGCTTCATTACTCAACCTAGGAGTCTCCTTTGACCAACTAGATTACCAGATGACAGGTACTTCTTCACTGTGTAGAACCACTAGGAACATTTTATATGCCATACTTTTTATGATAGGTATAGTTATAACTCCTTTGCATTTCACAGTCACTTTTGTTAAACAGTTTCTCTACTAACTTAGTAGTTTTATTTTTTAAAGAAAACTGGATTTTAAAAACTAAGAGGCATGCTAGGAGCAGGAGTACACACTTGTAATCCCAGCATCTCAGGAGGTTGAGCCAGAAGGATCTCAAGTTCGAAGACAGCCTTAGCAATTTAGTGAGACCCTGTCTCAAAATACAAAATAAAAAGGGCTAGGGATATAGCTCAGTGGTAAAGTGCCCGTGGATTCGACCCCCAACACACACACACACACACACAAAGAAAAGCAAAACCAAACCAAAAACCTAACAGGCATAAATTACAATTTCGCAAAAGGACTTCATGTTTTCTATCATTTACATTGGCACATATATAACAGTATTCCCAAATATCATGCTCAACCTTAACTGCTTAGTTTGTACACACATTTCTACCTGTGCATCTAATACAGGGTTCTAAACTTTAAGTAACTTAAATTTTTACACAAAAAGTAAGTAAAAATATTCAAATATAATGTATGGCGTCTTCCCATTCTCTAGCTCTGGAAGCACAACTTTACTTTCTATTTAATATGGAATAAATTTCTAATATTTATTACTACTTTGTAAAACACATGTAGAAATTAAGGGAAGAATTAGATTATTCAGATTTTGAACTCTTTTGGATTTACACATATTTACTATTAAATAGAACATGTATAGCAAGCTCACAGTCTTGAACCAGCTTCCTTTGTAGCAAAATACTTTGAAGCTTCCAAAACATTATTAAATATGAATACTATGGGTGGAGCCAGAAATTTATGAGTTTTAGAGAAGTGTTTTAAACTGAAAACAATTAATAAAAGAGAAGTAAGAACCATTTATTTAAGATAATAGGAAGGAAATTTTGACTGATGATACAAAAACACATTATTATAAAGAGGATTAAAATTTTGATGCATGAGCATATTTCAAAACTGGGTTCTTAAATGTAAACAATTGTGATATATCAGTAGATTATCATAGATCATCAAACTTCGGGTTGAAATTGTCAACTTAAAACACAAATTACTTTTTTTAATGTTTCCTATAAAGGAGTTATTTTATTTTGCCTAAGAAAGAGTAATTATTAGGGCTGATAATGATATTAAGCTTACTAGCTGAACATTAAAATTCCACAGGTATGGGGTTGGAGAGGTGGCTTGGCTGTAGATGCTTGCCTGGCATGCACAACGACCAGGATTCAATCCCCAGCACCACATACACAAATCGGTGGAGGAAAAACAAAAAACATAAAAAAATATAATTAACTCTTTATCTCTCTCTTAAAAAAAAATTCCTCAGGTAGTATTGTATGTGGTGCAAAAGCACACACATACATTCATTATAAAGTTTAATGTAAACTTTTGTGGATATTATGGTTTTGATGTGAAATTACTAGAGCTCCTTCAAGAGAACCTAAGGCTAAGACCATAGTTCCCTGATGGGAGGCCACACTTTCTCTGGTGGGTATCAGTCAATGACTCAACTGATAGGGAGGTCACTGAACCAGCTCAATTCTGCTCAACAGTGGATTCCTGAAAAGGAGCAACATTTGGCTTGGCTGAAATTTTTTCAGCACCATGCTGCAGCCTGTAAGTCTTTCTATCCAGTCCTCTTTCTTTCCCTCTCCTTTCACAAGTTTCAGATCAGCATCATTGCTGAACAGCTGTCCCTACCTATTCCTGCCTCATTCCCCATTATCTTTCTCATCTCCATCATAAACCTCCTGCACCACCAGTATTATTTCCTTGTCTGCTTCTCATAAGACCCAAACTGATATTCTGAGAACATTTTAAAAGGACATAAAGATATACATGTATAAACTGTTAAACGGTCAAATAATACTTAAAATCGAAAGAGCTATTTACTGCCTTATCTCCCCAGTTTCTTATCAAAGATAACAACTTTCTACTCTTCGCATTTTCTTCTATTTTACCCTCACGATTATAAATAACATGTTGTGTTAGCTAGAAACTCTTTCATGGGTGTATACCAGAAACTCTAAAAAATTATCACATAAAAAAACAGGGTTTTGGGGCTGGAGCAGTGGCTCAGCGGTTTGGGTGCTTGCCTAGCAAGCACGAGGACCCGGGTTCAAACCCCAGCACCACCTACACAACTAGTGTCAGAGTAACTAAAGCCATATGAAAAAATAAAAAAAAGTTGTTTCTCTCTGTGTTTCTCTCACTGTCCCTCTCTCTTTAAAAACAAAAAACAAAAATTTTTTTAAAAGCAGGGTTTTGGTTTACTTGCCTAATAAGACGTAAGCAGTTAAGCAGTCCCCGTTGACTGGACAGCTCCATGATATCATTACATAAGCATCTACCTCTGTCCCTATCCCTTTAGTAGGTATATTTTTTCTTTTTTCTTTTTCTCATCAATTGCTCCAATAATTAATTCCTCATTGATTTCTCCCCATTCTATCAGGCCACACTCATTAGCCTACCAACATCTGTTATTTCTCCCATCTAAAAAAAGAAAATGTAAAATCTCTTGTAATTTCATCTCTCACTATTTGTCCATTTTCCTCTATAACCTTAACCCATTGTTATGTTGTATACCCCTAATTTCTCTCTTCCAGTTTCCTCTTAAATATTTTCAAATCAGGTTTCTAACTGTACCATCCCCTGAAACTGTTTTTATCTAGGTCACCAGCAACATGCATGCTACCCATGTCCTGTGGACTGTCTCAGGCATTTATGTACTATGATCTTGCATACCAGTAACACTTGACTTTATCCTTGAAACCCAGCTTTCAGGACACCATGCTCTATTTGTTGTACTCTGCCTTTCTGGTATCAATCTTCTTTTATGATCTCCCCAGTTTCAAATGTTGGGGGATCCCAAAGCTCAGCTCTTCAGCTTCCTCTATTTCTGTCTACACTCACTGCCTTGCTGATCTTAACCAAATATCTTGGCATTAATGCCATCTACATGGTTGCCTCTCGATTTTATAGCAGCAGCTCTAAACTTTCTCTCAACTACAAACTCTTATTATCAACCTCTCTTTTTTACTTTCTCACTTGACTACTAATGAGTAATTCAAACACAGTATGTCCAAAATTGGGCTCCTGATATTTCCCTCAAAAATATCTCTTCCCAATCTCTCTCATCTCAGTAAATGGCAACTTCGTTCACTCAACTGCTCAGAAATGTTTTATATCCCATATTTGACATATCAGCAAATTCTGATGCCTCAATACTCAACTGTACCCAGAACATTGCCATTTCTTATCATTCTACCACTGCTAACAAAGCCAACATCATGCCTTACCCAGGACTAAGGCAAGAACCTAGAAGTTGAAACTGATCTTTCTGCTCTGATTCTCACTCTGTTGTATCTATTCCCATCACAATATCCTGAGTGGCCCAAATTAAAAAAAAAAAACAAAACTAGCAATATCTTCAGGATGTGTTATTTCTTCATTCAGTCATTATTTATTAGCTTTCCGTTATCATGAATAAGGACTTCTCTTGTATCTCATTATTATCTCTTATTATTTCTCTTATATCAGATGATCTGTCACTTCCTTTCCTTCTCTTCAATATCCTTCCTAAAACCTTAGATCCTTTGCCCCAATTTGAAATACTTGTTCCCTAGGCCTAAGGCACAGTCATCATTCTAAGATTTTGCTTTATCTCTTTCCTATGTGAGAGTCCCTATTTCATGGATTCCAATAACCTTATTTACTGTATTGTTCTCTTTAGGTCATCCTATCTTCCAATAACTTCTGATGAAAAGTGCTGCATGGACAGCAGATTTTTTTTTTTTTAAGAGAGAGGGACATAGGGGCTGGAGTGGTTCAATATATTATTCAACATAGTTCTTGAAACTCTTGCAAAAGCCATCACACAAGAGAAGGAAATCAAAGAAATTCAAATAGGAAAAGAAAAAGTCAAGTTGTCTCTATTGGTAGATGACATGATCCTCTACCTAGAAGATCCTATAAGCTCAACCAGGAGACTTCTGGAGCTTATAAACGACTTCAGCAAAGTGGCTGGTTAAAAGATTAACACCAATAAATCATTAGCTTTCCTATACTCCAGCAGTAAGGACACTGAAGGAGAAATTAGGAAGTCTGTCCCTTTCACCATCTCCTCCAAAAAAATAAAATACTTGGGCATAAATCTCACAAAGGATGGTAAGGACCTATACGACAAAAATTATCGAACTTTAAAAAAAGAAATTATAGAAGATCTGAGTAGATGGAAAAACATTCCATGTTCATTGTTAGGTAGAATCAATATCATCAAAATGGCCATTTTACCCAAAGCCCTATACAGTTTTAATGCAATCCCTATCAAGATACCAACATCATTCTTCATGGATATAGAAAAAGGAATATTCAAATTTGTATGGAATAACAGAAGACCCAGAATAGCCAAAGTATTACTCAGCAAGAAGGAGGAGGCAGGAGGTATCTCAATTCCTGACCTGAAATTATACTACAAGGCTAGAGTAACAAAAACAGCATGGTATTGGTACCAAAACAGAATGGAAGACCAATGGAATAGAATGGAGGATTCTGATGTGAACCCTCATATTTTTAACTATCTGATATTTGATAAAGGGGGCAAAAGCATAGTGTGGAAGAATGATAGCCTGTTCAACAAATGGTGTTGGACAAATTAGAAAGCCATATGTAGACAACTGAAATTGGATCCTTACCTTTCACCCTGCACAAAAATTAAATCAAAATGGTTCAAGGATCTAGATATTAAACCAGCAACCCTACAACTGTGCTTAGGTTCCTGGGGGGCAGTTAGGGAAGTGGGAAGGGAATAGGAAGGACATCAAGGTGTCCAGAGGGAATGTAGTATGGGGGACTCTAACCTGAGGGGAACCTCTGACTTCCACAAGAAGTCCAATTAACTTGGGTCTTAAGTAAAGTGAAACATGGAACCATGGGGAACCCAAAAGGGATTCTGACACCAATATTGGCTTGTTCTGTCATTACACTTTTGTTCTTAATTGTATGATGATGAACCCCTCCTGTTGTAAGACCATGTTTATTGAATAAAAAATAAATAAAATAAACTAAAATAAAAAAAGAGAGAGGGACATAGGGGCCGTAGCGGTGGCTCAGCGGTTGCAACGCTTGCCTGGCATATGCAAGCAAGCGTGCTCAAACCCCAGCACCACATACACAACAAAGTATCAGAGCAACAAAGGCCATACAAAGAACTAAATAAAGTACTTTCTCTCTCTCTCTCTCTCTGAGAAAAAGAGGAGGAGAGAGGGACAGAGGGGCAGAGAGAGAGAGAGAGAAAGGGAGAAAGAATCAGTTATTTATTTTTCCACTTGGATTTGGCCTTTGCTTCTCTGACATTTAGCTTAGTTGTGTATGTGGTGCTGGGGTTCGAACCCAGGTCCTTGTGGTTGCCAGGCAAGAACTCCAACATCTGAGCCACCGCTCCAGCCCCTGTAGATTATTTTAAGAGTTAATAAGCCTAAAAATATCTTTTATGAAAATTTACAATTCTAAATTGTATTATGGAATATTAGGTTTCTGAATTTGAAGACACTAAGCACAAAAAAAGCAGAAGTAAAGTAACTAAACTGAAAATAGATTTCTAAATTATCATTTAATCAAAGATAATTTTTAAAAGTGTAAGTATCACTTTTTCCAAAAATTTGAAGACCTCTTCGTCTTTAAACTCTGTGTTGCTGTTGAGAATTCTGATGTAATTCTTACTCTTAATGCTTACGTTTTTGGTTTTGTTTTGTTTTTTTTGAACAACCATACAAGTTTTTAACAAATATAAAATGTGTATAGATTCTGGACATTAGATTTACCCCCAGGAGTACCCCCCAATTACCCACCCTTATCCCTCCCTTCCCCTTCTCACAATATCACTAAAAAAGGATTATGTTGTATAACATTACACTTTTTCTGGATTTTACACATGATAACAGACCAACTTTCTCACTGGCCAGGGTCTAGTCCCAACCTCCACAGTGAGTGGAGACAATCGACCCTATTAGTTCTCTGGGTTAAGCTGATTTTACTCAGCATAATTTCTTCCATAGTCATCCATTTACCTTCAAAGGCTGCAATATCATTGTTTCCAATTGCTGTGTAAAATTCCATGGTATAAATGTACCACAGTTTTTGGATCCATTCATCTAGTGATGGACATCTGAGTTGTTTCCATAGTCTAGCAATAGTAAATTGAGCTGCTATGAACATAGATATTGCTGTGTCACTATAATGTGCTGATTCTATATCCCCTGGAAAGATACCCAGGAGTGGAGTAGCAGGGTCGTATGGTGGGCTCATCCCTAGTTTTTTGAGGATTCTCCACACTGCTTTCCAGAGGGGCTGTACCAATCTGCAGCTCCACCAACAGTGAGTTAGTGTGCCTATCTCTCCACAGCCCCTCCAGCATCTGTTATTGTTTATTTTCTTCATTTTTGCCATTCTGACTGGCGTAAGGTGATACCTTAATGTCGTTTTCATTGGCATTTCTCTGATTACTAGTGATTTAGAGTACTTTCTCATGTATTCATTGGCTTGATCAATGTCCTCTGGTGAGAAGTTTCTATTTAGCTCTTTGGCCCATTTATTAATTGGGCTGTTAGTGTTTTTGTAGTTGAGATTTTTGAGGATTTTGTAGATTCTGGATATGAGACCCTTGTCAGAGGAATCATAGCCCATGATTCTCTACATTTCCGTAGGAAACCTCTTGACTCTTTTGATTGTTTCCTTGGCAGTATAAAGCTTTTTAGCTTTATGGCATACCATTCACTGATTTTTGACTTCACTTCCTTCACATTTTCGACAACTACCAGCAGATGGAATGCTTACATTTATTTTTTTAAAAAATTTTAATGGAAAATTTTAGGGATCTTCTCTTTGATTTTCTAAAATTTACAATATGCCCTTTTTTAAAATAAAAATATGCCTATTGGTCTCTTTTTAATCACTGGATCCTTTCAACTGGAAATGTACATCTTCCAGTTCTGGGAGTTTTTCTTCTATTATTTCTATTTTCTACTATTAATTAGATATATTGGAACTTCTGGCCTAGTACTCTAATTTTCTCATTCTCTACCATCTATCGTTCATAATTAGGTTCTTCTGTCACTGTGGTTCAACATTATGAGGATTTTTCAACTTTATTTTTAATGCTTCTAGTTTTTATGTTTATGGTATCATAGTCTTAAATTACAACAGTTCCTTTTCCTTTTTCTTGGTTATTCCTTTTGCAAATCAGCATGCTATTCTTCTTTCAAGGATGCAATAAATTCTCTAATTTCTGTAGACATTAATTTTAATTCTCTGAATTTAGTTCTATTCATTGTATTGTCTCTTATTCTTTGTATTTTCTGTTTTAGCCTCAGACTTACACTTTTTGGATTTACAGATGGAGAATTTCTGCCGAAGTATGGTAATCTCTGGGTCTCTGGCTATATTTAAAAATAATTAGAAGACGGTTTGCAGGGGCACACTTAAATTAATTCAGACTCTATTGTAAAGTGAGAAAATTTACAATACTGCTACATACTAGCTAGGTTTCACTAGCAGTGTTACTCATTTGTTTATCATGAAGAGTGAAACCAGTTCAATCCCATAGAAAACAACAGTCTAAGTATAGGTTAAAAGAGGCTATCAAAAAACCATGGAGAAATCTTTTTTTGTTTATTAAGGAAGTGAGTTGTCATACAATCATAAATGCATATAAAGTAACAATATGATATGCATTTAATCCTAATCTGGACTCACACACCCTATCACTCATACCTAAGTTTCTTGATTTTTCTATATTTTTCCCCTAAAACAATTATAAATGTGTGTGTATACATACATGTGTATGTGTGTGTGTGTGTATAATTGTGAGTTTTCCTGAATTAAATGATTCCCCCTCCTCCCCACCTCTCCTCTGCTCCTCCTTTCTCCCACATATATCTATGGTTCTCCTAGATGGTGTTGCTACACCTTTGGTGAGTCTACTACACGAGCTTGACTACCTTTTACCCAAGCCTGGGTTTTGCTCTAGCCTTCACAAATGTGAGAAATCATTTGACCCTTGAGTCTCTAGGTTTGGCTAATTTCACTTAGTATAATTTCTTCCACTACCATCCATTTACCTTCAAAGGCTGCAATATCGTTGTTTCTAATAGCTGAGTAGAACTCCATAGTATGTATGTATGTGTGTACATGTATATATACATACTACATATACATACACATACTATATATACATACACACACATACCAGAGCTTTTGGATCTATTCATCCAGTGAGACGTATCTGGGTTGATTCCATAATTTAGCTATTGTAAATTGAGCAGCTATAAACATTAATTTTGCTGTGTTGCTGCAATGTGCTGATTCTAGCTCTTCTGGGAAAATGGCCAGAAGAGGGATAGCTGGTTTGTACGGTGGATCCATCCCTAATTTTTTGAGGAGTCTTATGGAGAAATCTTGTCAGGCTATTTTTCTAGGCCTTGCTTTTTAATTATTTGTACACAATTTATCTTTGGTTACATTTTCTCCCATTATCAGCAATGTCCTCCTTTTCTTTCTCACTTCCTGAAGAATATCCTCCCTTCAAAGTCCAGTTTAAGCCTCTATAAAATCTTAACCAATTGTGAAGAGGCTAAATATTAAACAAGAAATAACCTACTCGATCCTTTTTTTTTCAGTTCCTCTGACTTCTAAACCCTCTAATTTTTAGAAAAAACAAACTTCTCCCAGTTCCTCTGATTGTTCTTTTTTTTTTTTAAAGAGAGAGAGAATCAATTTTATGTAGTTTTTCATATGGTCCTTGTTGCTCTGGCACTTCCTGGTGCTGGAATTTGAGTCCATGTCCTCACACATGCCAGGCAAGCGCCACAACCACCAAGCCCCCTCTGATTGTTCTTTCTGCTTCTTTTGCTGACTCAATTTTCCTCTCTTGTCCCCTGAAAAGAAGGATCTCTGACTCCTAGTTCTACTCCAGTGACAATGACCTCTCTACATGAGGGCACCCAATTGGATGGCTTTAATATTATCTCTTTGACTATCTCCTATCACATTTTCAACTCTAACCTTTCACTTCAGTTCCACATTTCCGATGATATCATCATTTGATTGTCTTCACATGTAACAGGGGAAAACTAAATTTTTTCAATCATTCTTAAGTTTCTTTACTGCCTTTCAATACTCTCTGCACCTTAGCTTCATTGTACTGATCCTCTGAAATGATTTCACTCCCTCGGGTTCTCATGTTTTACCTTACATCTCACTGTCAGACTAATCCTTCCTTAAGTCTAATTTTAATATAGTACTCCCCTGATATAAAAGTATTTATGGTGTTATATAAGATAATGTATCAATATCTTAGCATAAGATTCAAGGTCTGTCTTAAAGAAGCTCCAAGTTCCCTTTCAAACATATTTGTTTCCTTAACATAAAATATTGTTCCCAAATGGATCCACCTCCTCTCTTCCATCTAGATATCCTATTAAATTCTCAGTTAATCTAATCTCCTTTTGAAATGCCTTTCCCTTCAGCTTAATCAAATTTTACACATTCTTTTAAGCCTAAGAAAAATTATAACGTCTCTGCAAAATTTTTCTGAGCTATCTCAGATTACATTGATGCCTATGCTTTCTCCAGCTTCTAGTATCTTTGTACTTAGTATCATACAGTCTTGGTGATTTCATGTGTTTATTTGCTTTGACAAGGTTATGCTGGGAACTCAGCCCACACTTTATATTTTCTCAGTGACTCCCACAGACCTCCAAGGGAGTAAATACTATATGATGAATTTTTGTATAAATAAGATGCTCTTATTAGTAGTTGTAATTTATTATCATAGTTTATCTAATATTATTTTATGAGAAAATAAAATTAATTTTTACACAATTTCATTAAAAAAAGACTGTTTCTACCATGTAAGAAGTTGTGATCCAATGAGTTCAATAAGTTCACAATCTGTGATATACTTGGAAAACAATTCATATTTTTATATAGCCTTTCCAACAATGCATTACAGAAATTAAAAATGGAAACTCTTTTTCCTTGGCGTTTTAATACTGAACCTGAAAATGCAGAATTGTTATGGACAAAAAATAGTGAGAAATATATCTAATACGTAGTAAAATTAAAATTCTAAATTATATGTTGCATCTTTTAATGCATCTCAAACTAAGAATAGATATAGTCTGAAAAAATAACCACAAAAGACGATTTTTATTCCAAACTTGTACACAGGTAAATCTTGTTTGTAAACTGTTCCGAATTTACAAGTAGAGGGAATTATTTTTTAAAAACAATTTATAGGTCATTAGATTAGCAACATGAAGCTCTGGTAACAATGACAACCTATAAGTCCTCATTATTTGACATAGGGAAAGATCCAAGTTCAGATTGCATTCTCTAAAATCCTTTCCATTGCTGTAGTTGCCTAATTGATGTTTAAACAATCAGACTGTTTTTATAATCCCTTATAGATGACAACCAAGATAAATACCCTAAACCTTAAATATATCATTTCTTTGGGGTAAAACATTTATATTAACAGAGGAGCAGCCTCTAGGAGCAGCCTAATTCAAAGACTGACAGTCCAAATATGTTAGTACCAAGATGTTCAGAAGTTTATTTCACTTTTTTTCTAAGAGTCACAAAACACTATGTTTGGTCAACTGCTATCAGGTTAGGTCTAAATAACAGAATTTAATTCATGTATTCTTTGGAATCACACAATGAATAGCTGCATAAAAGGACCTTCAGAGAGCCTGACAAGATGATTTACTCAAAAACTAAGAGATCCTTTCCTTATGCTAAAAAACTTAAATTTGACCATCAAATTTTTAACTTTTTTGTGATACTAGAACTCATAAACATTTTTAGAAGACCTAGCTAAGGTCCTGTCTAGAAACCGAGGAAGTAAAAGGATAATGTTAGGAAGGCCCTAAAGATGTAAGAACTGACCTGGACCTTTGGTCAGAGGTAAAGTTACCTTGTTTAAAATATGACATATCAACAATGTACTGGGAATAAACGGTCTACTTTAGGAATATCTCATCCTTCATAGAAATTAAACACAAAATAAATCCTATTGGAAATGTTAAAAACATAAGCTAGTATCTTCAAATTCCTGTAAATGACAAAAGTAATTCTATATAGACTATTATGATGATTCCTCTCTTAGTTGAATTAATTCAATAGTGAAGTGCATCCTTCTCTAACACCACCCCCCCACCTGACATACAAAAACTTGCTGTTTAATTGAAAGGCAACGATGTCTATCTAAAAGAATTGTCTACCGGGATATTCCACACATATTTTAAGATGCCTGACATGTTCCAACTTACCTGTGCAGAGGTAAGGGTGGAGGCCATGAGACACACCCCTTACCATAGGTGGCAGGCTTGCCCTCCAGTCAAATAATTTTCAGCCTGATTTTTTTTTTATGGTGAGTAATGGCATGAAGAACTGTATTTTTGAATTGTACTAAGTTTGAAACTTTCTGAAGTACATTTTGTATTCAAGATTTAAAGTCTGATTAAAACATTTTTATGCAAAAACTTGTGATTTTAAGACAATCCCATCCTTTTGAATAGTATCCTGAAATGAATTTAAGAAGTATTATGGTTCTAAAAATATTAATTCAGTCTTGTAAACATTCTCCAGAGAGGCTGGAGCAGTAGCTCGGCTGTTGTGGCGCTTGCCCAGCATGCGCAAGTACACAGGTTCAAATCCCAGCACCCACATACACAACTAAGTGTCAAAGCAATGAAAGCCATGTGAAAAACTCAATTAAAAAAAATGATTCTGTCTCTCTCACTGTCCTTCTCTTTTAAAAAAAAACAAAAAACAAAAAACAAAAAAAAGCATTCTCCAGAAAGTAAAATTATATGTCAGTTTAGAAGACAACTAGTTACTTATCTCCATGACTAAAGGTAGACTGGTTTAGAAAAAAAAGTGAGGAAAAACTAGAGTGCACTAAAACAATTATAAATACATCTTAATCTTTAGATTAAGATATGCTTATAATTACTATAAATTTGATGTTTTATAATATATGAATAAAATCATGGACCTAAACTGTAAAGAAGAATGTTTACAGATGAAATAAAGTATACTGTAAATAAAAGTTAAATTAACATAGGATATTTGATCTCATAAATATATTAAAATTATTAGTAGTAATAATGCAACTTCAATTTATGGATGATTAATGATTATTCTTTTTGACCACAAGCAGGAAAAATTTTTTAGGAAAATAGTATTTTCCAAGCCTATCAGCATCACTTAGGCACTTGTCCATTATTTTGTGATCCATATACACTAATTTTTTATTTTATATATCTATGTGTATATATATATATATATATACTCTAAATCTAAGCCAACTGAATATATATATATATCACCTTGTGTACTAATAAGGCTTTCCAATAGAACTTTCTGTGGTAAAGTGTTCTTTATCTGCATTGTATAATATGATAACATGCGGCTACTGAGCTCTTACAATGTGGGTAGTGCAATTGAGGAACTAAATTTAATTTTTTCTTAATTATTCAAATAATAGAATAAGACTAGTGACTTGCCACATTAAACAGTGCAACTGAAAGGACTCAAAAATTAAGACCTGCCAGGTATGGTGATGCATGTCTGTTATCCCAGCAACTCAGTAAGCTGAAGCTGGAGGATCACAAATTTGAGAACAGCCTCACTAACTTAGCAAGCCCTTGTCTCAAAATGAAAAATAAAAAGGGGTTAGGGTGTTGCTCAATGGTTAAGCACCCCTACATTCAATTCAATTCCCAGTACCAAAAAAAACAAAGCAATACAAAACAAAACTAAGACCAAATGTGTTGTTATATTATAGCTCACTCTCAGTTGCTTACTGATTTCTATAAGCATGATATGCACAAATGCTTTTTTTTTGTACAAATGCTTTCAAGAGTGTAATACTGAAAAATCTTTTGTCCTGAGGTATCATCTTCTTTAAAAATATGATTAAATGCCAGTAAATATCTAATACAGTATTCAGATAAACTCAAAAATATTATCTGAAAAGATTTTTATTAGTATGTAATAGTATGTCATTACAACTGCATTGATTAATGAGGTAGTCTGGTGGCCTATGTCAATCTGTCTAATGTCAGTTCTAGAGTAACTAGAATTCAAACTCTGAAATATCCACTCCTAAAAAGTTTTTATCTAATACCTATCATAACAAGAATACCAATTACTACATAGTTTTCAGCTCCACTGGTGAAACACTGTAGAAAAAGTTTGTCAAACCATTTTACCTGACAGACAGATTTGTTCTTCCATTTGCTCAGCACACACTGATTGTTTTGCATCAGTTCCTGAAGAATAACAGAAAAAGAGAGAGTGTAGTTGGCCATACGCATTGTCATCATCAGTAAAGTGCTTCTGATTTGCAGGAAAAAAAAAAAATCAACATGCCGCACAAAGATGCAACTGTTTTGGAACTTCTCACCAGACAAAAGCAAAGCTATCATCACCATGAGAGTTGATCCTTTATGAAAATTAAAGCTGCTGAAAGATGTTTTAAAACAGATTTGTTTGTTGCCATTTTTGAAACTTTTCAAAAGATACCTCTAACTCTTTGAGTGAATCTCGAAGTTTTTCTGGTCGTCTATTTTTCAGTGTCCAAGGATAATCTCGTGCTGGCAAATAAAACATGTACTACAGTTAGTTAAACATGATTTTAAAAAGAAAACTCTGCTTAGAGTGTGCCTTAGAAGATTAAAATAAAACACCTCCATAATTGAGAGGAAGTGGGCTTCATTTCTATCATCATATGACAGCCTTTTAAAGGGCTTTGTCATAGTAACAGGATTTTTACCACAAAGCAATCTCCCTGATGATAATTTTATGATGACAACCAACAAGGCTTAGAGAATCCCTGGGAAAGTCTGCTAGGCCCGTGAATTTAGTAGTACTTGACAGTAAGTAACCCACTCTTTATCACTGAAGTAACATTTTCATATAAATAATTAAATATTCAATCTGAAAGAAATTCTAAATTCTTCAGGAGGCCTACTCAGACTTGAAAATTCATATGAGTAAATAAATACAGGAAGGAAACAAATAAAATGCCAAAATGACATATGAATGAATTTAAATGAGGGGAATCCAAATTTAAACAAATTAGGCATCAACAGTACTCTTTAATTTAAAATAATCCTTTTAAAAATATGTGCCACAATTCAATAATGATAACCCCTAATTTATTTCAAATAAATGTAACTGAAAGATTATTTTGTAGAATCACAATGTTAACCTAAAACTAGTTCTGTTTAAAAATATAAAATTGGAATAGGAGTGAAACTCAGTGGTAAAGTATGTGCCTAGCATGTGCTAGGCCCTGGGTTCAATCACCAGTAACACAAATTAAATAAAATGTTAAACTAATTATATCTATTTTATCCAAAAAATAAATTCATCTTTGGGCTCTCCTAATTTAATAATTCTAAATAAGAACTGTACACATGATATAAATATGGGTTGTACGTACATACACATATAATTCATATAGTATATAGATATCTAAAGTAGAGAACAGAATTGCTATATACTTTATTTCAGCAAATGAATTTGGCTTTATGAACATAATTTTGATGTGTAAAGCACATGTAAATAAATATAGGAATGAAATATGTTAAAATCTGTGTTGCAGCTACTACTACAGTATTTTAAAATTGAATGTCAGTTCAACCTTTTAAAACAAGAGAATAAGTGGAATTTTCAGCTCTAGTTATATTCCAAATAAGATCTTAAATTATATTTAATTAACTGATTAAAGTTATATCCCACTGTAGTCATATTATGTATGTATATATATATATACACACACACACATAAAACATATTTACATGAGACTAGCAAAGTCTAAATTAAATGCTAATACTGATATTATAAGTCTTATATTCTTAAAATGGGTAAAACCTGCTAACAATTCAGGCAAACTATGAATAATTAAATGTTATCACCAGAATATAAGCATGGTACACATATTTTAAATATATTAACTTAAATATAATTAAGTTTATGTTTACATAAGCATATATCTTATCTAAATTAGAAAAGTCTGACAAATATAATTCTTACTTATAATTTTATGTATCTAAGCAATGAGAACTTATAATTATAAGATATTTGGACAGAATAACATTTCCGATTTGTGCAGAAAGCAGAATACTTTGTAATACTGAATTTTCCAGTTTTGTAATTCCAAAAATATATAAAGTAAGCTTACACTCTGCCAGTTTCTGCTTTTCTTCTAAGTTACCATGCTCTGTCGCTGGTATTCAAGTCAGAGGAGAGATAAAAAGAAGATATGGAATTTATTTTCATTGTAATATATTACATTTTAATATGTACATATATAATGTATTATTTTACATGTATTATGAGATTAGAAAATTAAACTTTAAAAAGACTAGTTGAGAAAATGCCACAATTTGGATGTTTTTATTCATACAGATATTTCCTAAATTTGCAGTGAAAAGGCTTACGTAGCACAACAGGTGGGCCAATATCCTGAGCTTCCAATCTCATCAGATAAGGAAGGGAACTGCAACCAAGGCCAGAAGAGAAGCTGCAGCAGTCTGTCATCAGAACCATGAAGTCAGCCTATTAACCACCATGCTAAGCACATAGGATGCTCACACAAGCGCCACTTCAACGGAGACAGAACAGGAAGTAACTCTAGCTAGGGAGACCTTTTGGCCCAACACAAAACTTTCTGGATTAACAGGATTAATCAGATAAAGAAAATTGATCACTCACTCAGAAATGCCTATTTCAGATATCAGGTAAGTATCTAGGAGGCCAGCATCAGTGGGACCCATGCTTTAACAATGCCCTCTACTGGGACATCAATAACTAAATGTGAATAGACTGTCCAATTATCAGCCTGATCAGCAGTAAAATGAAAATTTTCAGATTCTTCTATAACATTTTCTCAATGTAGCATTAATGTATATAGACCAGAGAGATATCGACCTCAGTATTTTCCCAAAGAACTAAAGTTGCTTTTTTTTTAAATTCTAGAATTTATCTAAAGCTCATAAAAACATTCATTGCTTTTAATTTTTAGTTTATAAAAATAGTTGAGTAGAATAGGTACTTTACCTGGTGGATCTTTCTTGTCATAATACTGGTAGACTCCAATATCTCTATCTATAGAAAGTAAGAAATAACACTAAATTATGATTAAAAAAAAAAAGTTCTGGAGAGTAAGCCGCCAAACCATACTATACTGGAGAGAAGGGTGGGGAGGGGAGCAGAAACAGTCTCCTTATGTTACTAGAAATAAAATAGCTCATAAGCATCTGGACATGGGTTCATCTATTCTAGGGATATGCAGAAACTGGAAAGTTTATCAATCTAATAAGAAAAAATTTACACAAAACTAGAATGGCATGAGGAAAAGATTAGTAAAGAACTGAAATCAAGGAAGACCAAGTTTTCTCTTTCACACTTCCTCTGATATTTTTCACAGGGCGCTACCAAAAGGAACTGCCACTAAGCAATGCCAAATGAAATCAGTGGATGGAAGAAAATGCCCTAGCTGTTGGATTCTGAGCTGTGGCTTGCTTTTCTCCAATTTAGCTCAAGAGTCTAGTTTCCATCCTACAGCATTTGGGGAGAAATCTGCAGGAAAGAAAGAGAGGATTACAGGGAGGTATGGATAAATTATTGTCTGAAACTTGTTTAGATTCAGAAAGCTTCCAAACTCATTCAAATTCATATGCTCTGCTGTGGCTAGGTAAGAAGCAAAGCTAGGCTTCCCAGATGTTGACATTGATTTAACCAAGTAATATATTCTTGCAATTTAAATACAAGAGAACAGAATAATTTTGTCCATTTTCACCATATCTATGAATAATGAAATATTTCCTTCATTGAAGTAACATTTGTTTTCTTTCATGCAAAATAATTCTCAGTTACTACCATAAGGAGCGTACAACTGTCTCTGAAGAAGTGGAAGCAGTACAGGCTGCCCCCTAGTGACTGACTACTCCCAACATTCCCAAACTGTATGATAAAAGTATTATTGCTATAATTAACTCTTCCAATACAGTTTTTCAAAACAGTCAATCATGTATATTTATTGAAGCTCTATTTCACTCATGTCATTAATTAAGAATACAATTTAAAAGAATACAATTAATTAGGTTGAAAATATGTACTAAAGATTGACTGGGAGAAGTCATGAGCAGAGCTTTTTGAATACCAATAAAATTTTTATTCTTGATCTACGTGGTGCTGATTTTATCAGTGTGCTCACTTTTTGATAATTCACAACATATTCTTATACTCTATACACTTTTCAGTACATGTTATACGTCAATAAAAAGCTTGTTGTTGTTTAAAGGTAAGAACCATAGGTGCCACGTATGTAGGCAATATCCTCTATTAAAATACCCCAGCCTATAATCATACCACCATTCCATACATCCAATTATCTAGACTAGAACTATAAAGATAATAAGGGGCCCTGAATTCTGTGGATAAGTCTAACCTACTGCATCTGGCCCAGAGTGGGATTATCAAAGCATAAGCAGAACAAGGAGGCATCCTCATAAGTAGAAATTTACCACCAGGAGTGCCAGAGCTGAATGAGGAAGATGTCCATGCAGATAGCTGACCTGATATGGTACATTAGAACCCTTATAGAGTTTGGGCATTCACATGGTGCAATGGTATACTGGAAGCTGAAGAAGGTGAGCAGGACATTCACATATGAGACAGTCCAGTATGGTGTGTCAAAAACCTTATGAGGGGCTGGAGCAGTGGCTTAGCAGTTGGAGTACTTGCCAGGCATGCGCGAGGATAGGGGTTCAAACCCCAGCACCACATACACAACTAAGTGTCAAAGAAACAAAGGACAGATGAAAAAAAAAACTGATTCTCTTTTTCTCTCCTTCACTCTCTCTCTTAAAAAAAAAAAAACATATGGGATGCAAAGGGTAACTTGCAGGAGAAGGAGTGGGCACAGGAATAGAAGAATGACTGCGTACAGGGTGATTAAGTAAATAAATCAAAGATATGGGAGCTCCAGATTTCTGTTTGAGAAGAAAAGTATAAGTATAAAATGTAAGAAAATTAAAATTAACCTTGCAGTAATAATTGTAGGTACCAATGTAAACACATGGCTTTCAATATGTAGTGATAGATATTAAATGAATGTGGATGTAAATGTGTGCATACATACATACACTGTTTCTCAACCTCTGCCCACTGAGAGGAAATGGGAGCAGCAATCCAAGAGCAATGAGGGTACCTAAAGTATACCTTGGCTTCTGAACCCTTCTCCTCTGAATGGAACCAAGTTCCTTAGAGAAGAGACGGATTCCAAAGCTAGGGAAAGGAAAGTACAATGTAAGCCTGAAATGGAAGTTCTGAAATATTGACAGGGATATGTCAAAAAGACACAGGGGCCATCTTGAAGGTGGTCCTGAGACAGATTAGGAGAGACAGTGAAATGGCTAGGTAGTCAGGACAGAGGGCCCCCATCCAAGAGCTAGCTGGTAGAGGCAGAGAGTGATTGACAGGGCATGCTCAGGGCCTTCAAATGCAAAAAGACCTTGAGGCTCACCCTTGTCCCAACTAAAAATTGGGGGTGGTCACAGGTGGTACTAGGAAGTAGTATTTGCCACCTTTTGTTTTAACCAATGGTGCTCCTGACCAGTTTCAATGCCTGTTTTACATAGATTTTAACCAATGGAGTTGATGCATTTCTCAATGCCTGCTTTGCGTGAATATTAATTATGCTCATACCCCAAACCTATATAACCTCTGGCCTAACCTCCATTAGACGGTATCCTGCTTCCAGGTGCTCCTCTGTCTTGCAGAATCTCTGCTCTTCTTCCTAAATAAATCCTACTCCTTTTACTCCTCCTTCCATGATTATCCATGGATTTTATTCTTCAGATTTTCGAGACAAGGACCCAGAAGATCGGTGCCCCGCCTCCGGGTGTGTTTCCACACCAAGAGCTGCAATGAGCCACAGGAAATCCAAGCTCTTAGCTGGGTAGCTGCTAACACTTCTGGGCTGCAGAGACCTGAGGGACCTGCAACTAGCCCAAATTCTCAGTTCGAACTGAGAAGAGCTGCAAACACTGAAAACGAGCTACTTAGGCTACAGAATTCTGTAGCCAGGCCCTCTTCATTCATCAGCAGGAGCAGAGAATCCAGCCTCATCTCAAAAACCCCCGCACCAGTCCCTCTAAGCACACTACAGGCAATTTAAGCATCAAAAATAATAATAATGAGAGTGAAAGGTCATAACCATTGAACAAAACAGGAAACCTGAGTCCACAGAGACAAATAGATGAAAAACATATAAGGAAGTAACTTTGCAGTGCAGAAACCTAGCACATACTACCTTAATCAAGTAATCATGAACATCACCAGAAAAGGAACAAACTGAAATTGTGCACCACCTGATAAGATGCAATGAGAACAGAACATCACTTCTGAGATATTCCTACAAGACATGCATAACCTGAATCTAATTGTGAAGACACTCCAAACATATACAGATGTAGAGATGTCCTAAAAATATAGCTAGCAGAATGTTTTCAAAAATGTTAGTCATAAAAGTTTTTTTTGTATTTGTTTTTTAAGGAAAGGATGAAAGACCTGCTCCTGAATGAACTAAAACCATGTAGTTTTAAGATTCCTTTGCCAAGAAAGGACACAGGTAGGACAATTGGTAAACTGATCAGTGAAGTACATAATTGATAATTTCCTGATTTTGATGGTTATACAGTCATGATTCAGGACAACATTCTTTTACAAGAAATATGCACTAACATATTTGAGAGTCATAAAGCATCAGGTCTACAAATGTATCTCAAGTGGTTCAAGAAAAAAGATTCTCTGTATTGACAATTTTCAAGTTCGCAATTGTCTCAATTTTTTTTTTTTTTTGTCATACTGGAAACTAAATCCAAGTGTGTTCTACTTCTGAACTACATCCTCAGTCCTTTTTATTTTACTTTTGAGGCAAGATCTCAGTAAGTTACCAAGAGTGGCCTTGAGCTTCCAATCCTCCTGCTTTAGCCTCTCAAGTCATTCGGATTCAGATTACAGGAATGCACTACCACATTCAGCTCAAAAACATTTTAAATACTTCAAATGTCAAGCATAATAAAAGCATGTTAACAGACCTTCTTACTTAGTCTACATGGCAGGAAAAGCTTCTAAGTAACATATTAAAGCTAAGCTCTAAAGCAGCAGTAGGATTTTTCATGGGTTCAAAGAAAATAATGTCCCCACAGAGAAAATGGGTAGGCCTTGCTAATGAACCAGGTGGAGCTAGGCAGTGACTCAGGAGGCTGAGGCAGGAAGACTGTAAGCTCAAAGCCAGCCTCAGCAACTTCGCAAGATCCTGTCTCAAAATAAAAAAATAAAAATAACTGGGGATATAGCTCAGTGATAAAGTACCCCTGAGTTCAATCCCCAGTACTGCAAACAAAGATCCTGTGGAGCTGAAGACCATTATCTCCCTATAAGGCCACTGTGCACCACTGTGGGATTCTCTAAAAACAACTCATTGCCTCAGAATAGGAAGAGCAGGGCAAGACTATAGGCTAGATGGAGGGGCAAGAAAGGAGTTTGTGAGGAAAGAAAGAGAGGACCCAAGGCAATTAAGATAGAGTAGATCAGATTTCCAACCATGGGGTCCAAGCTGGAATAAGTGGAGACAGGCCTAAAAGGACTAGGTGAATTCAAGAGATTAAAGGATTGATTATCTCAAAGAAGCATAAAATCTAGATCTAGAAGGGCAAGGGAATGAGAAAAATGAAAAAATAGGCAATTATGATTAGAGAAGAAAATTCTTTGGTTAAAGATTTTGACCAGCATTAACGTAAGCTTTCTTTGTGGTGGTTTATTGTTGTTACTGGTTGTGTTTGTGTTCTACTTCTTTAGATAATTTCTTTGATTTTATTTTCTGCTATACTTTTTGGGGTGTATATACATCTTTATCTTCATTTAAAATTATATATATATGGGTTTTTTTTGGTACCA
Organism: Aplodontia rufa; assembly: GCA_004027875.1. Taxonomy (NCBI): domain Eukaryota; kingdom Metazoa; phylum Chordata; class Mammalia; order Rodentia; family Aplodontiidae; genus Aplodontia; species Aplodontia rufa. The sequence goes on along the minus strand of PVKS010002047.1, from coordinate 3,724 downwards.
GGGATTGAACCCAGGGACACTTAACACTGAGCCACATGCCTAGCCCTTTTTATATTTTAATTTTGAAATAGGGTCCCACTAAGTTACTCAGGGTCTCACTAAATTGCTGAGACTAGCTTTGAATTTGCAATCCTCCTGTCTCAGCCTCCTGAGTAACTGGGATTACAGGTGTGCACTGCCATGCACAGCCTTTAAAAATTTTTTAATTGGTGCACTATAATTATACATAAAAGTGGATTTCATGATATGTTCATACATACACATGACAGTTTGGTTAATTTCACTCTGCTGTTCATTTTTAATCTCTAAGAGATTAGTAAAACTTGAATATTTTCTGAAACTTCTATATTTTGTTTTGTGCTTCACAGATTCAATATTTTCCCCTAGGTCTCTGTTGTACTTTCTTTTCCCCTTCTATATCATCTTTGTTTCTTCAGATATCCTTTCATCTTTGTGTTTTGTTTTCAAAAGAAAACATTACTCAAACATCTAGTGAGGTTTAGCTCTCTGTTCATATTTCCAAGTGAGGCACTAGAAAAATGACTGGAAGTTCTGTATACACAAAGAGGGCTTTCTGAAAGAGTGTGGCCAGAGCTTCACAGATCAGCCAGGGACCACGTATTTCATTGGAAGTCTCCCTCAAATATCAGAGCAGATATATTTTTCTCCAGGGCTATGTAGTCAAGCCAAAGAGGAATATCTCAAGCTCCTTCTCTCTTGAAAAGTATATAACAGTCTCAGAACCAAGGGATGGATTTAAGACAAGTCAAGGACCTCACCCATCAGCATGTAGATTTCCATTTTATCCCTGTTTTTACTTCAAGAGGCCTTCTTCCACTGACTCTAGGGTCCTCAGTCAGAATCTCCTTAATTAAATACTTCCACAGCACAAAAGTTGTCTACTACCTGCTTCTTATGCAGACTCCCATTTCCTTTTGCTGTCACCCTCAAGATATACCCACATCTTCTACACTGTCTAGCTACTCAAATTTCTGTACCTTTCAAGAGTTTTGACACACAAATAAGTTGTCAGTGGAATTTTCCTCTGCAGGCAATTGATATTCATATTTTTAAGCTCAACTAACTCCCCTATTCTATCCATCTTCCAAAAATTGTCCAGTTGCAGTTGGCCCCTTTCCTATTCTCTTAATCCTTGTGGGTTAATACTTTCTTTATTTTAATTCATTTACTCTCATGTTGGAAGACATAAAATGTGTGCTCAATTTTTGTTTAACTGGAAGTTTTAACTTCATACACCTTAATTAGGATAAACATAATGAAAATATTAAGAAATAATGCTTTGCAAGGTAAACCATTTTCTTAGTAATGATCTAAAAGGTATATAAATAAAAATGTCTTAAATCCAACAACAGAAAGTGTTCTAAATCACCAGTAATCAGGGAAAAACAAAACAAAACTACATTAAGATTTCACCTCATTCCAGTCAGGTTGGCAAAGATGAAGAATATAAACAATAACAGATCCTGGAGGGGTTGCAGGGAGATAGGAACACTAGCACACTCTTGGTGCAACTGCAGCCTGGTCCAGCAGTGTGGAGAATACTCAAAAAATTAGGAATGGAGCCACCATATGACCCAGCTATCCCTCTTCTGGGTATTCTCCCAGAGGAGATAGAATTAGTACATAACAATGATACAGCAAAATCTATGTTCATAGCAGCTCAGTTTACAATAGCTAAATTATGGCACCAACCCAGATGCCCCTCATTGGCTGAACAGATCTAAAACTTTAAGATAGATACATACACACACACACACACACACACACACACACACACATACATACATATATACATACCATGGAGTTCTACTCAGCAATTAGAAACAATAATATTGTGGCCTTTGAAGGTAAATGGATGGCGATGGAAGAAATCACGATGAGCAAAGTTAACCAAACCCAGAAAGTCAAGGATCAAATGTTTTCACTCATTTGTGGAGGGTGGAACTAATCCCAGGCTTGGGTGAAAGTTAGTCAACCTCGTGTATTAAACCCAGCAAAGGCGTAGCAACACATAATCTAGGGCATCATAGATATGTAGTGGGGGGAGGGATAGGTGGAGGAGGAAGACTAGGAAAGGATATAGGGTGTCAATCAACAATGCAGCATACTCTTTACCCCCCAGAGAATCCAAATAACACTTATGCAATCATTCAATTCTGGAAAATTCTCAACCTAAGGACTTATATTATTTGTAAGGGGGAAATATAGAGATTCAAGATACTGGCGTGTGGGTGACGTGGGGGTAATTCTGGTTTAAGAATATATGCATATCATACTGTTATTTTATATGCATTTTATGATTTTACAATAATTCAACTCCTTAATAAAAAAATGTTAAAATATGTCCTAAATTCAAAAGTAGTTTTGGATAATTAATGAAGAAAATATATATTTTTTTTAACAGAGGAGGAGAGAGAGAAAGATAGAAAGATAGAATCAATTTTATTTATTTTCTCATCTGGCCTTTGTTTCTCTGACATGCACGGGGCGGGGGGCGGGGATTTGCTCATGCCAGGCAAGCTCTCCAACTGCTGAGCCACCGCTCCAGCCTGAAGAAAAGATTTTTAAAAAGCTGTTTCCTAATGAAATGCATTTTATCCCCCAATAATTAAAAGCATTGTTAAAACACATTTAAATTGCTCCCCCTCAAGAAATTTGAAATGCAAAGAATATAAAAATAATTGCTCATCTTAACTAGATATTTGAAATGTTATTTTAATATCAAATAGAAATGCCTTTACCATTAGCTAGCCTGCAAATATTTATGATTATAAATCAGTTATTATGAATAATCCCAGGAAAAAGTGAGCATGTGTACATTTGAAGGAGAAACAAATATTGAGACAATAAAATTAATTTTCAAATAAAAAAATGAAATCGAGCTGAAAAAATAGGTTAATAAAAGTAATTGAAAGGAATTACTTTTTATTAACCAATTTCTCATTAAGGATAAAAAAGAATGCAACTCTACATGGAGAATTCAGCCTCTACCCTTTGATAGTAGTTATTTATAATGGTGGAACATTTTTGAAAAATATGAAATTGATCCAAAGATCATTTACCTCTAATGTGTAATGTATTCTTTAAAGACCACAGGTGCAGTTCAGTCAAGCAGAAAGACATCTGATGGGCAGAAGGAACTTCTGTCCTATTTAAAAAATAATCAAAAAGAGGTGTCAATTAATTATCTTTTATTGCCAATAAAACCAAAACCTTGAAATCGTTAAAAAAAAATCAATTGCCACTAGTGATATTTGAGATATAGTCCATTAGAATAAACACACTTTAATGTATTTGGTTAGCCATCCAGAAATAAACTCTAGAAAAAGGAAAAAATATACTTCTTTTCCTAGATTTAATATGTCATCACACTGAGAAATATATATACATATACACATACACACATACAAACACAAACATGCATATACATACACACACATATGTACATATGTATAGGTTTTCAATACATATATTTGGTGAAGATGAGTATATTTAGAAATATTTAATATTTGGACTTTTAAAGTTACAATTGTAGGGCTGGAGCAGTGGCTCAGCGGATTCGGCGCTTGCCTGGCAAGCACGAGGACCCGGGTTCAAACCCCAGCACCACGTACACAACTGAGTGTCGGAGCAACTAAGGCCATGTGAAAAACTAAATAAAATTGTTTCTCTCTTTCTCTGTCTCACTGTCCCTCTCTCTTTA